>CM060969.1:87573893-87841393 GCA_030765045.1 Tenodera sinensis | reverse complement strand
TAACTCAACATCGAAGATCCTATAAGTAGTGAACTTGATATTTAACTTCTGTATTTTACAAAGATACGATTCCCGATTCAAACTACCCCTTGTATGGAAAGTTGTTCGTACTTTTTTATTCTCTCAAAAATGACTCCAACTTACATGGTTAAAAAGCCATATATTTAAAATATCTTCAACAGAAATAAAATGTGTATCCTGCGTTTCCTCAGAATAGTCTAAGTCCTCTTCATTCTGAATGAGGTTTGCATTGTTGTAAATCCTAAGAGATATTCTTTATTATTGGTTTGAATTTGGGAATACCTAACGTTCCTCAAGTTCATTTTTTCTACTGAGTGACATATAGTTACAGCTGTAAACAGGGTTGTTAATATTGGTAATTGCTCATTCCAAACCTAATAGTCATCTATTTCACATAACAAACCGAATTATCCCAGTTAATGTTCTGATATTTATGAGTTATTTGCAAGGGATCTTGCTTAGGTACTTCACCCTTAATATGGCAGGCTTTCAAAGTTGAGATACCTCAGCTTTGGGAAACGGATTACTAGGTTTGACAAATAAATCCTCACTGCATTGCGTTTAAACTGTTCTCCCAAGATCTATGCAATTAGTCAAAGTTAGAGACAAACAATTTTTAACTAAAACAATAGTTTAGTTGTGATAGTTTTTCATTAATAAAAACAAGAGACACTAAAGGATTTTTAATCCAGTCACTTTTAATTTCAAAACGCTGTAATATAGGGGTAGTTAAATAAACACAAAGGTAAATTTACATGGCATTTCTGTGAGTAAACACCACCATGCCTGCCTTGTTTGCCGCTGATGTACAAGCAACATGTTTCTGTTTCGTTCCTCACACATCAGGTAGAAGTGTATAACGCTGTATGATGTGCGGTCTGCAGGAAAACATATAAAAAAGTAACAAGCGATATTCCCTAGACGAGTAAGTAGGAATGACACAGGCAATGTATATGTAAATTTTGAAATACACACCTGCCATCTCCGTATATCTCGCTGTGAGCAGCGTTTGGGAAGAGTGGCTTACAGCTGTTGCTAGCATCCAGTTTCATACTGAAATCAAAATAACGTTTTCGTTGTATTTTCTTATGCATCATCATTCGATTCCTTTTAGACTCTGTGTTGACATCTTATTTTCAGAATATCATTTTTGAATGACTTTCAAGTAAATCGCATCTATGAAGAAAGTCTTCGTCTCTCTAACAGATAGTTAACCGAGAGAATATAATCATTTTTGATGTGTAAAGAGAACATAGATATCAGTTTTGGTGTGCTGTCTTCCTTTTTGTAGATATTTCTGTTATTTCTTTCATAATATGTAAAAGTTTTATCGATTTTTCAAGCTTTTCATGTGCGATTAAATAGAAGAGTTATAATTTCTGATTGAGAGCTTTTCCTCTGTCAAATTAAAATTAATTTTTATGTAACTTACGATATTACACCGAAACGTTTCTTACTAAATAACGTAAGCAAATGGTTTGTAAACATCACGCACTTGGAGCGCTTTTAAAAATTGTCTTATTATTCAATCGGAAGACATTGAGAAACGCTAGAATAGTGTGACAAACTGACAATGTGACAAACTCCATTTCTGAAACCAGTGCGACAAATGAGAAAGTCCGGTTAACCATTTCTTGTCACTTTATTTACTATCAAATTGAAGCACATAAGTACAGTTCTGTTTTATCATTAACAAAATCTACAATTCTTCCTGAGCTTGCAATTCGCAGCTGTTCTGTCTTACTATATTTTGGAGACGTTCTTCATGGTCTTTCAATTCTATTTTTTTTTTTTTTGTCTTACAAACTGCTGACTTCGACGATAACACTCAGTATAACTGCTTCACACATCAAACAACTCCGACGCGACGATAAATTATACAAAACTGTCTCTGACGATGCACACACAAATTTCTCTCAGCGGCGACTGTAAATACACACACACATACCACACACGCACGCACGCACGCACACACACACACAAACACTTAAAACTAACTGCTAACAGCTGTGTCGTTCAACACACTTAGCGACACAATTCATAAAAAACTAGCTGCTCTCGCTGTCTCTACTGGCAATAGGCGAGAATGACGTAACACGGATTTTTCTCGAAGTTCACCTTTTCTCGCACCTCTCATACATAAGCCAGCAGCCGAAAGTCTCGAAAATCTGGAAACACCTTGTTCTGCCCGGTCCATTGTGTTGGATCACGTATTTACCAACAGGTAATCTTTAATGTCTTTGTTAATATCTAGAAGAAAACAATCAGATCAGTAAATTTCCAGCTACAGCTTTTTTGTTCATCGGACGATGATTGTAAGTGTGAGGCTCAAATGAGTCCGGGATCCACAGAGCTTAGTTACTTCACTTACTCTTTCAGGATAAGGGAAAAACCTGGTAACACAGGTAACTCACCTTACCCGAGGTTCGTGACCTCTTGAATGTGAGGCGACACGCTACCACGACACCACAGAGGTGGGCAACTACAATTTACTTGAAGTGTTGACGAAAACTTTCGGAATTCACTGTGAATATCGTAACATTTTTCAGTTTTTTCTTGTTGTCTCGACGAAAATTTCTCGTGAATAACAGAAAAATGGCGAATCTACTCTTAAGACAAATATGTACAAATGACATGTCAGTTATTTTATTAAGAGTGCTGGCAGGGGTAGAAGGGCAATCAGAACAAGGTATGTAATTGGCTACCAAAGTTACTTAAGGGCAGGGTCCAAAAGCAACCATCAAGAAAAGAAACATGCATGTCACATAGGGTACAAAGGAAGATGTAGAAGAAATACTTTACAAGAAGGATGTAGTTATGTGTAAACAAGAATAATACATTAATTTATTCATATTAATTTTGGTAACGATAGTTCAACACTTTGTTTTTAAATTGTTAATTTCTTATCCTCTCGTGAAGGTGTGCAGACAGAAGCTATGCTGATACCGTTGGACGAATAAAGGGTTGCATACCTTCCCTATTAAGGTACCAAAACGAATGTTAACAAATTATCTCAACCTTCCGTTCTCACTCTTGGACAGTCTCCAGCGTCCAAACCGTGCGTTTCCGGACAAGGGTTCTTGTTTTAAAACCGATCAGTTTGTCTTCCTGCACCACGTACTAAGCGTTGTTGGTATTTTTTGGGACACCCCAAAGTTTCAAGGAGATCTGAAATAAATTTCGACTCTTGGAGAATTTTGAATGGTAAAGATATTATTTTGAGAAACAAAATCGAACATTTTAAAATCATAGTCGGGGTTCATATATCGTTACATGTATCACGTTTGCTAGGGTGTGCTTCCTTTAAGTATGGTAACGCTTATCCGTTCCTGCCCTAACATGAAATCTCCATAATAATCGACTTCATAGATTTATGTACAATTAGTTATATAAGAAAACACATTATCACTATTACATTTGTATAGTAAGTCCCTTATATCTTGTATAATTCAATATGAAGCACCTTTAATTTACACACCAGTATGCAATAAATTAGCCTGATCTTTGTGAATTTCACAAATACACCCGTTAATACTTTGGAGAACAACAAACATCTCATATTATCGTTTTTACTACAGAAAAATATTTCTCCTCTCATTGAGCCCTAAATGGAGTTTTTGTGGTTTTGAAAAGATTAGGGTCAGTAGAACGCGTGGTATTTTGATACGGACTGAGCCGTCGCTGATAATGCTACCTAAGCTAGGGGGAGGGGGTTCAAGGAGGAGAGGGATGATGTGTCGTGAAAGTTACGTCACAGTTCAGGCACTGTCTCGTGAGACCAGATTTTGCGATGACTGGACTACATATTTAGATGAGGTAAATGCGTTGCAAAAGTTCAGAAATAACTCGGGCTGCCGAATAATCTTTTATATGCTGGAATTACTTTTCAGTGTGAGGCATTAGTGTTTGTGCCATGAACAGATAGTTGCAATATTTTTGTTGCAGTTTTCTAGCCGACGAAAGGGATCCATAGTAATGACTTACGACATCTAAATTAAATCAATAAATGGGAATATCTATAGAGAAATATAAAACGTAAGGAAATATGGGTAACCCAGTTTTGACGAGCTTTAAGGGAAGATAACAAATGTTAAAAGCAAACTCACCTGCTACAGCATATCTTGTGATGCAACATTAAACACATGAAGGCAGCGAGTTTCTCCCAACCAGGAGTTTTCATTTGCTTGCAGGATGGGATGCGAGGAGATTCCGAATGATAGTGCTCATTTTTATAAGCACTCATTTATTTTATTTTATTTTAGTAACTTACAATAGGTACGTTCTGATGATTAAGGCATTTTTGACTGAATGTGGTTATGGTATCATGACGCCCTTCCTTTAAACCATAGTGTGAGGTTCGGAATGTAAAATAGTCTCACTACAAGGGCGCGTGGATTTTCTACAACCTTCTTTTACACAAGGGACCTGTGGTAAAATCTTGCTATCGAAGTTTTGGTTCGAAAATAGCATACATTTTAGGTAAATGGGGTTACACAAACTGAAAGTGGCAGAGTGGGGAGTAAGCGAAAGATAATGAAAAGATTTATTTAGGATGAAGAATTTAGAATAGATAACATCCAGAAATAGTAACTACAAAAGTGAAAGGAGGATAAAGAAATATTTGGGTTAACAGACTTAAACAAATCTTGGGAAAAAATCGACTTGGTTAATATATGGCGTGACATAGAGATCAAAGAAAAGCCTTTTTGGAAATAAGTTAAATAATTGAAATAGAGGAAGTATTAGGTAGTTTCAACAGTAAAAACTCATTGGGACTATTCAGGGAGTTAAAGAAAACATGGGGTAGAGAAAATTGTGTACATAAAGGTGGATAAGGGAGGAAACAACATGGGCCCAAATTGGGTTGGTAAAGTTGAAAGGTGTAAGAAGCAGTTTGAAAATAGAGGAACGCCCAATATGTGGAATGAAAAACAACTATTGGCATGCGATTTTGGAATGTGAAGAAACCTGTGTAGAAACCAAAGCAATGAAAGCAAATCTTAGGGTTGAAAAATCGGCCAATCTATGAATAGAGATGAGGGAGGTAAAGTAAATGATATGAAAAGAAGGGTAAAAAGGAAATGTTAGAATCTGGGGATTTTCTAGGTAACGTTAAAAGAAAATGGACTGAAAAAATAGGGAACCAGATCTCGTGGAAGTACCTATAGATTAATTTGGATAGAGATTGAGTATATTCTTAGATGCAAGTTGGTCCGATTGTTGAAAAACAGCACGGTTGAAACTACTCGGGCCACCTATTTACGCAGCAACTCTGGACAAGGAGTTATTAGTGTTTAGTATTGTATATTTTGTAGGGTCAAGTTATTATAAAATAGGACTATAGGAACCAGATATATTACTAAGTGGAAATAAATTCATATCTACTGTTTCAGTAGAGAAAGTAAGAGTAAAGAAAAGCACTGACGCTGGCAACAAAGAATAATAAACATTCGGACCCATACACGAACTGGGTTGCTTTGTCCCGTCGGCTTATATATCCAATGTGTGTAAGAGAGGACCACCTATGCTCAAATAAACCCTCGCTTTTCCATTTTCTGCGAGGACTTTGCAGGTGAAAGGTTCCCATCAGTTGTACCATTGTTTCGAAAAATCACCAATCGTTTGCACATGATACTGACATGAAATTCTGAGAGCAAATGGAATGTCGTGTAACTGATTTTTTTCTTTCCCTCTGGTTGCAGCAGCGTGGTAGTGCCCGAGGTGAAAGGCCCGCACAAACCACCCCCTCTACTACGCTCCCGCACCCTTCCAGCAATCGTGGTGCCTGGTCTCAGCATTCTGCAGGCCCAGATAGACGCTCGCTATAAATCAGGTAAGTGGAATTCTATTAACACCTATGGGCGATAAATGATGTTCCATATTTTAACAGCGCACCAATGCCACAAGTCTTATTACTATTATTTCTATTTCACAGTTTTACATACGAGATGTGGATGAAAAAAAAAGGAGAATGTTTCGAATACAAATAAAGTAACCTCAGTATGTTTAGAGCACATGCAGTACAAAATGAATGAACGACGAATGAATGAAGGAACACACGAACGAATAAACGAATTAATAAATTAATAAAATCCGCATTATCAGTACCCTGGCATATAGTATCTTAACCAGCGGGTTTCTCAGACTTTATTTCTTCTATAACTTTACTAGATGCATTTTACATACTTTTGCATGCAATACTGACCTTTTTGCAGATGTAAACTAAATCTGTAACATAATTAACTACAAGATAATATAACAATAAATTATGGTTTTAAAAAAACTAACAAAAACACACTTTATAACAAACCAAACTAAAAAGTAGAAAATAAATTTTAAGTACGAAGAATTTGTTCTATAAAGTCAAGTAGTTCATTATATTTCAAAATTTTGGTTTAAAATAAAAACTAATTTATATTAAGAAATGGATACATTTTATTATAAAAAAGCGTGGGGTGCTTTTTAGATATTTCTATCATATCTTTAGCTTTATAAATAGCTACCAATGAGCTATTTGATATCAGACGCCACATACTTTTTTCAATAAAATGTATTATTTAGTTAATGTTAATATGTTTTTATTTTAAACTTATTACAAAATTTTGAAATATAATTAACTACTTAACTTTATAGAAGAAATTCTCCATACTTAAAACTTATTTTCTAATTTTTAGTTCGGTTTGTTACAAAAGCGTATATTTTTTTAGTTTTTTAAAACTATAATTTATTTTTAACACTTTAGCCTCAAATTTTCCTATTCAATTTCTTTCAGAATTTTTAATTTGTAATCTTTTAGAAATTTCTGAGTTTGGAATTTCTTTCAAATAGTTTTTTGAACATTTTCAAATCACTTTTTTTTTTTTTGAACAGTATTAGATTACAATTAGTGTTTTACTACACTATCAGCTGTTGTGGACTTCCTAGTCCTGGGTAAACTTCGATCCGCAATCCTTCCCCCGAGATCTCGTGTATTTCTCAGGTCCTCTGCCTGGGCATCACCGACTTTCAATATTTTCAAGCGATGTAACTCTTTTGTCCAGTGTAAGTTTTGTCGATTTCTAAGCTATCAGCTGTTGTGTATATGTTGGGCCTGTATGAACTCCATTTCGTGATATTTCCCCTGGTCTCATGTTCCTTTCAGGTGCTTTCTCTGGACATCTACGTCATTCAATATATAAATATTTGTTTAATTAAAGCAATTTTCAGGGTGCATGTAGAAATGTGCCTTAGCGGCATCTAAGATGTAATGACTACCATTTTCTATAAATTTAGCTTAGTCATTCTTTATCCTGACAATCCTGGTCAGGACATTGAAATAAAGTCATGATGATTCTGCCGCCCTGATTGTTGTCACGCGTTTGTTCGCGTGAGTGGTGTGCTTGACCGTGAGCGCCTTTGATACGCACCGCGCCCATTGTTGTTAGTCACGTATACACAGTTACGCGAGGCAGCCTGACCTTGAGCGCCTTTGCTCGCTCGCCGGCCTGGTATGTGATGTGAAGTAGCTTAGCTTCAACCATCCTTTTCGTGCGCCACGCCCGTTGTCACAGTATTTAAATAATCTAAACTGAAAATTATACAGTAAGTAGATGTTACTGCCAAATTATTGAGAAGATTGCATATTCTGCAACAATTATTTATTTGTTAATACTATTACACTATTTATTAAAGGTTGTGTGTTAAAATGCTTATTTGTGAAGATGCACGAGGTAAATATTTGAAGCTCAAACAGTAAAATTCTAAAGGAGTATTAGTTAGGCGACAAAAAATAAATAAATAAATGAAAAGTACATAATAAAGACAAAATAATAAATAAATAAAGGCAAGAAAATTAAAAATGGGTAGGTTATACATTTACCTATGTAACTGGCTGACAGCTTGCCATACATAAGGGACATATTGTACTTATGCTTATAATACATCAAGATGTGTAGTATTAAAGTGAGTTAGCCGATACGATAAAGCACGTTTAGCTCAAGGCAAAATCTTTTTGAGTTAACTTTCAAACATGTGTACGCTTGTCAGTGATGTCAGAAACATGCAACATCCGGACTGGAAGTTTTGTCGTTTATACAAAGTGAGCTACTCACACGTCTCTACAAAGTGTATTTGATTTAGTTAGGTTGTTACAGACTCCTAGGCAGTCAATTTGTACGTGTGGCAGGCCTGATAGGGTTTGCGCAGCAGTTTATTTAGTTGTTCATGTTACAGTATAGACAAGGAAACGTTGTTTACAGTTTCTTTACAGTATAACCTTGTTTCGTTAATTTTTTGTTTCTCCAAATTGCTTAGATCTCGGGAACATTTAAGGGTACTTGGTATTGAAATGACTAATTTTTCCAAATTTACACACCTATTATTTTCTCCAGGTTTGTTCGATATAATTAAAGCACAACATTAACTTTTCTTGTATTTTTTTCTTAACTTTCAAGAAAATAAATTAAAAAAAATAAGAATATATGTAACATTCATATGACTTTCTCTACTCATTCTTACCGATTTTGTTCTTCTGCCTACTTCTGGTTAATTTCGATAAACGTTCCTTACATATTTACGCAGGCGTAGAGAGGTAATGGTTTTTAAATATCCTTTTCTTTTTTAATTCAGCGAGTCGGTGAAATTTCGGTATCGAATTTTTGGGTAGAATGCAATGACTCTTCTTCTTTCTATACGTAAATATGAGAAAGGAATAGCATAAAATATTGTGGTGGTGGCCGCACGTCAAAGGGAGACCCTGCGTCAGCTACCTCACACCACTATGCGGCAGTAACAAAAGCCGTTTCTAAACAGTTTTAATTACATTTTTAATTAAATTATTGCTCAGAATGAGTTAGAGATTATAACATTGGCTCCAACAAGCTACTGAATTTGAGTGACTCAGAGTATGGTCACAAGTTGAAGTCAAGTTGGAGGTAATCTTAATAAAAATGATATTGATGAATAATGAACCAAAGAACCAAACGCCAGCCAGGATATAATCTGATTACCCCCATGTTCTATGGTGTAATCAGATTGAAAGCTCCACTATCTTATTAATATTGCAAGGTGGTATAATGCAATATAATGATTCTGTCGCTTCACTGTTATTAGCTTCTATTTTTCCTTAATTAATATACATGGAAGTTAATTTTCATTTTAAAACGGATAAAGATATAAATAAAATAACAAAACCTAAAGTATCCTTAAATGTAAAACGAGATTGAGGGGTGTTTTACATCAGTGTTACGATAGGACAGAACTGGAAGGTCCCGACGAGTTGTAAATTGTGTTAAAGACAAGACAGATAACTAAGTTTTGTGATTCGGATTTAGAAGAAATAAGTGACGTAAAAAGTAGTCGGGCTTGTGATTTCTCACAGTATTTTAAAATTCATGTCAGTAACAAAACATATCTCGGAAAAAGGTTAAAAATTATTTGACAGACGTAAATTTAACGAGATCAACACCTCCTTTTAGTAGGTAAATTTTATCTTTATTGTTTACCAGTTATACAGAATAATGCAAAATGAGTCCAGAGTAAACATCATATATGGGGTATTTACAGAACATTCAGGACCTAGGTTTCTTTCATATGCAAGTATCTTGCACATAAGGTATTTTTATGAAAATTGTTAAATGTCATTTTTGACAAAATGAAACATGAGGGAGTATTTTTCATATAAAGGATAGCTTAGAGTGGAAACTTTTCTTGAAATCTTCGTGTCTCATCTCCAATTTGGTATTTATCTTGTATTTCGTTTTTGAATTATGTCTCATAAAAAACCGGTGTTCCGTACAATTTATTTTGCTAGTTATGCACCGTCTTCACGGGCCTCAAAGCATGTATTTATGGTGAAATTTCGATATCGAATTCTTAGCTGCAATACAATACTTCACTTGCTTATTATAGGCAAGTACCAGATCAAGTAAAAGGAAGAAGAAAAAAAAAAAAAAAAAAAAAAAAAAAAGCATATGGCGTGTCTATACGTATGCACATCGTGCCTCTCGGCCTACGCAGAACTATTGTGGCCTCACATCATCCCTGCTCCCAGGAGGCAGGAAATGAAGTGAGGGAACCGCAAGGTGCTACAGGACCGCAGGCATACGGGCCACAGAGATGAGCAGAATCCCCTAAACAAGTGCCAAGATCTCTTTATCCCGGCACCAGCCCCCCTACCCCCCCCCCCCCCGTCCCCCCCGAACAGCCAGCACCGAGGATCTGGTATCATAACAAGCGTCCTCCCGACGGAGAACAAGGCCTCCCAAACTCCATCTAGCGCCGAGAACATCAGTTACCATGCGCAAACATCCGTTCCATCCGCCCGGCACCGCCAACATCACTCGCCTAAAAGCACACCTACAAGATAAGAAATTGGAATAAAGGGAAACGGCAGAAAGGAAACCATGGTATGAAATTAAGCACCCCAGCATTCGCCTAAATGACAAGGGAAAATCACCGAAAAACCCAATCCAGAGTGCGCGGTCACCGGGGATGGAACCCAGCACCTGAATACGAGCCACACACGTTGCCACGGCGTCAACTCGCTCGGTTATACGTATGTTAAAGAACGAATCTAGGTGTCAAACAGGCGGTCATATCAAGAGAAAAACTGCTTACTAATCTTACTAAATCTACTTAAGTTGTCAACAATGCAGTTAAATAATTTCCCCGGTTTTTTGTGCCGAGTACTCATTTAACAGTGTTTGACCACAAGCCTGACCGAATGAAAGTCACACTTGAGAGAACAGAAAGTGAGCTACCGAGCACAGTGGTGGTGGTGGTGGTTTCTCCATCCAGGTCAAGTTCGCTTCCTTTGATGTCGCAGCATCTACTCCACGAGGCGTCTTCGTTGCTTTATTAAATTCTCTCCTCACGCCCTCTTCACAATGAGCGCACCCACCCACGCTCGAGATGTCGCAACATTGTCAAAAGTAGGAATTAACAGACAAATTAACTCCTAAAGGAGATGAGATCAAAAGGTCTACGTCTAAGCTCTAAAGCAGGGGGAAGGGGAAATGTTGTAGTCACATGACTTTCTCTGTCAAATTTCATTTATTTTTATACAGCATCTACAAACTACTCTTACAAAAGTTTATCCATATAATCTTATCGTGTTTATCCAGATAAAAGTTTGCAGAAATTGTTTCATTATATTATATTTCATGCGAATTGATAATCATGTGCACGAGACTCCTCTCATCCATCCCCTATGCACACAGAGCGCGAAAATCCTTTTTTCCTAAAATATGGTGTGATCCATTCACACGTATTTTGCTACCAATGAGAAATTCATATGTTATTTATTACACTGGACATACGTAAAGTGATTTTTCTACTCACCTATTGTTATCTATGCTGAGGAAAACATATTACAGATTTTTTATTAGGAATTATTTGAAATTAAGAGGCGCATAGTTCATGCTGAAATGGAAGTTAAATATTTATTGGCGGTAAAAAGCTTTTGCAATTGAATTTACGTTGTATATTTCATAAATCAAGTTTAAAATCAAGACTAACATGGAGGTCTTTATCTGCTCATGGCATGAGCCTTGTTACTCTACCCCGCCTCCTTCGTTTTGTGCATGAAGCATTTCCCCATCTCTCATTAAGGTAAGAAAACATTATAGAAGTTTGTTTTAGTCCCATAAATGCGTCATAGCTCGGGGAAAAATGGGTGGAGGCAAACCGAGCGGGATGACTCAGGCGTTAACGTCTATGGTCCGCATTCGGGAGGTCGTGAGTTCAATTCCTGTAGCCAACCTACCTTAGATTTTTGGAGGTTTTCGCAGGTCACTCAGGCTAATGCTGGGAATGATATTTACCTTGCATTCTCCGTTTCAGTTCTATTTCATTCTTTCTATCCAGTCTTTTCATATTGTAAGAGTCAGCGGATTCGCCGGCTGACTCCGCTATGGTGTTCGGTTACGAGTAGGTACTGTGGTCGACGACCGCAATCCCACGGGAACTGAATACTCAGCCGGAACTGGCTGGTGCCGGGCTCTCTGTGGCGACCTGTAACTTCTTGGGCTGAAGAACTCGGCTGCACCTGTTAGGGACCACCGTCACCTGTGAAAAGTTCTGGCCGCCCGTAGGGTACTTTCATATCATCCTTCCTCCCGGGGTCTGACGCACAATAAGCCATCAGCTGACGTGCCGGAATCCCTACCGTGACGGACGGACAGATAGACGGACAGAGGTGGAGGCAAATCAACTCTTCCCATTTTACTCAAGGATTTAGGTTAGAGCCTTCACATATCTCTGTATTAGTCTACTTGCAACTTAGTTTGAACAGTCTAAGAAGGGAGAAAGAGCACAATTATGTTTAGAGTATCTACAGTTGTTCCTGCCTGCTGGTTTTTTCTTTCTTTCTCTCTCCCCCCCCCCCCCCTGGAATAAAAGAAGAAGTGCATTAACATTCCAAGTCTGCATAGCTGACTTACCTCTCCGCTAGTAACAATATCTGACGACATTTTATTCATGTAGTCCGCCTATTCAACTTCTATGCTTGGCTGATGTAAAATATGAAGTGCTCCTTTCTTCAGAGGAAGATAATGAGGAAGATTACAAGGCAATGCGTTATCGCAAGTTGTAAGAGATAACAAGTTAATAAATAGCGTTTAACTTAAGAGAAAGTTTGTACAACCGTCTTCTCTCCAATCTTCTCTTCCATGGCTGGGTCAGGTTGTTGTGGCGTGGTTATCCTCATCATTGTTAAAGTCTTTGGCTCTTTTTAGTTGAGTTGGAATCTCTTGCTCCAAAAGTCAAGGCTGCAGCCTGAATTTGAAGTTATCTATGAAACGGTAGCGTCATTTTCACGAACTTCTTTGTAATTTATAAATTTGCTCATTTTCTTTATTCTGACTAATGATTTACAACATAGGTATTCGACATATATGAGTCTCTCTTCACCGTTCTGTAAAAATATTTTGATAGTTTCGACCAAATGAGCAAAGCTGGTATCACAAATGAGGAGCTTTAACACTTTGTTCTAGCTTCATTATCAATTTATTTCTAAATTATTTGCGCATTATGCCGCAAATGACTTCAGGTTATATGTGTTTTAAGGAACTGTAGGGTTGTGGTACAACTCTCATTAAGCAGTTATACATAAAACGTGGATGTGCCAAATTGTGTGCAATCAAGGATCTGTTGAAGGGAAACAGTTCACCTGAGAATAATAAACTGCATGACTTGCTCGCCTTGCCCACATCACATCACGCACCTTCTCAAAACAAGTTTAAACAACACATACTGCAGTGCACTGTACTGATAATTTTAAAATCATATGAAGAACAAACGCATAAATAAGAAACGTAGGTAGGTAAATGAATACGTATTTCACAATTAACAACTGGTATTTCTCTTAGGAACACTGAGTTGTGAAGCAGTCTCATAAAATGAAAGCATTTTGATTTGAAAATATGCATTAGAGCATATACTATTAAGAGTAAAAAGTGTATATTTATTATTCCTCTAAAGCCAGCGTGTAGGTCTGTAACGTGGGCTGAAGATTCATCTCGATACCAAGGTTCACCAAGCAGCCACCGGTCAGACTACTACAGCGCCACCCATCTACCGAGGACATCAGTTACAGCTCGCAGCAGCGCCAAACTTTCCCATCGCCAACACTGCCTACCCTGAAAGACCGGGTTGAAATAAAGGAGAAATGACATGGAGGAACGGAAAATCCGGGAGATTAATCTTTCTCGCATTTACCTACATGTCCCGGGAAAACCCCCGTAAAAACTAAGTGTCAGGGCGGGAATCCAACCCACAACTTCCCGAATGCGATTCCTGTACGTTACTGCGGAGTCACCTCGTTTTGTAAGAATAATCTAGAAGCTACATAAAAATAGCCATAGTGGGCGGAAAAAGTCATGTACATAAAGGGAATATATCATTTTTCCCCATGCATTTTAAGATTGTGAAATAACTTATATATCGTTGTTTATGCAATACTATGCTTGTAACGTATAACAATTATACGCATTGATTTTCATACCTTCAGTGGATACAATTAAATTATAGTTTGTTATTATTTTCCATGAACTGTACTTCTAGGTATTTGTTCACGGTTAATTTGAGGACCGTCCATTTCACGTCTCAAACATAACATTCATTTAAGCATTTTCTGTCACATATACTAAGGAGATATACACAAGTAACTAAGAAGAATCCAAATTTTAAGTACTCGGCATTTGTCCTTCATCGCGAAAGCACGTGTTGAGACATAGTATCGATCCATAATCGCAATCGGATTCCTAAGTCTATAACAATTAAGGGCTGCAACATTTACGAAGCTAACACAGACTATCAGATTAATGAATATAAATAGTTACATAGGTTTACAGTTTCATTTTGTACTTCACTTAGCAACCAACGTTTCGATCTTTATTTCCACTCCAAATGGCGGCCAACTTTGGGGCTAACTTTTATTTACTTTAGTTACTTCCGTTATCGAAAACAAGGCACTATTTGTTTAGTTGGGAACCACAGTTTATAAAATATATTAGGTTTATCGATACAAAAAGGCTATGAAATTATTGTTACGCCGGATATAAATTATCCGATAAATTTCTTAACCATAACCTCTTTATTTCCTCATTCACCAATATTGCTAGACTTCGAACAAAACCTAAATTTCAAATATTTGCAAGAAATTCACTGCTCCCCAAACTACCCTTTACATTGAAAAATGTTCATTGTATCCCATTGTCTAAAAAAAAGGCTTTTAAATACTTTGATTAATATGTCATGTGTTAAAAATGTGTTGGTGATAAAATCTTTGTCTTCAATTTTATTTTCTGCGAGTAGTCCTAAGTCCCCATTATTTGATTAAATTTCGGAGGAGTAAGGAGCCATAAGAAAACTAGAAAATCTTACTGCAAAAGAAACGCAAAACCGAATAAAATAAAAACACTTTTTTTCATTGCGTTAGACGTTTTACACTTTAACATTGTGTGTAGGGGTCATCAAACGAACATGTTTGAAACTTAGAGATTATATTCTCATTTGTAATACTTTCGAATTTTCTAAATATCCTTTTATAATTGAACTGTTGTGGTATTTTGGTACGTTCCAAACATGAGAAAGAAGTTAAAAAATTAGTAGTAACTGGGTACAGTGTTTAGTACCAGCAACCTTTTATTGTATAAATGAAGTATTACATATCGTAACGCTTTGGTACCTTGTGTCTACAAACATATTTTTCAACAAATTAGGACTTCACATTCCTTTTTACCGTAAAAAATTATCTTTCTCCCATACACATAGTATCTCTACAACGAATACTTTATTCTGTTCCCTGTTATCTTTCCCTGTTCATAAAGGACGCTCGGAAATGAGTTCCTCTGAGAGGGCAGTGAGGATTGGAGCTGGAAGCCGATGGCTGCGAAGCACAATCCTCGGAGGAAAGAAGCCACAGATTAAACGTTGGTGAGACGCGTGAGGGGGGGTTAAAGTCCTTAATGTCTCAGCACAAAGCGCACATAAAAGGTTAGGCGACAGTATTGCACCGTTACGGCTTTATGAGGTTCTTCTCCTCCCATCCTCTAAAGCTTCCCACTTGGGAGCGGAAAAATATTCCTTCCTATACATGCTTATTTTTAGCTTCAACCTGGAGTTTGTCCAGGCATTTATTAAACAGTTATTTCTCTTAGCTTTATATAGTGTCCTAGCCCTTTTCAAGTGTAACTCTCGCCATACCATTATGACAATTGGCAATGCGACAAATCCCAGTGTGACAAACTACAATTCCAGTTATTTTTTGCGTCACTTTATTTCTCTTCTAAAACTGAAGCACAAAAACACAGTTGTGTTATCGTTAACACAATCTACAACTCGTCATGACCTTGCAACTCACAGCTGTTTTATCTTATCGTAACCTTGGCCTGTACTTCACTGTCTTTCAGTTCTACTTCTCTCTCTGTTCTAATAACTGCGGCCTTCGGCGTCACTCTCACTAAAATTGCTTTACACTAGAAACAACTCCGACGGGACGATTAAATTCCCAAAACTGTTTCTGACGACATACATTTAAAATTCTCTCGACGACTGTATACACTCTTAAAACTAACTGCCAACAACTATCTCGCTCAACACTTAACGACTTCGAAGAAGTGGTCTCTTTTGCCACTGCATTCGCTTCTATAGATGAGAATAACGTCGCACGGATTTTTCTCGAAATCCACCTTTTTTAAATAAGCCGACAGTCGAAAGTTTTGCAAAAAGTCTAGAAGCGCTTTGTTCTGCCGCACTCATGGTTGTCTTTGTTCTTCTTTGCTCACTAATGCAAGTTCGTTGTAGAAGAGAAATTACCCCAGATTTCACATAGTTAACCAGGAAAAAACATAAAACCCATGGAATCGATTGGAGGACCTGCCGAATGCAAGCTTCCATGTTACTATTGAGCCATCTCGATAATCTGCAGAAACTGCTTGAAAACATGCGCTCTTTCATCAAGCAGTAATTGGTTTTATAGGTATTGTTGTCTAATACATTTAATGGTTCTCTTACCTTTTAACATTCATGAAGAAAGCTTGTGTAAATACTAAAGAGCTGCCAAAAGCTTAAGAGAATCACCTCTTAGTAGCAAGTTTCGCTGAACAGGCATTCTGAAAAGGCTGCTTGATGCTGAGAGATCTAGCCATCAAGGTGTGATAAAGCAATATCAATGTCATAGGCACAAATCCTTAACGGCATATTTTCTGTTTCATTTTCTCTTTTATTTGCCTTTTCCCTTTTTGTTTATTGACTACAGTAGTTGTAAGAGTTCCTGTTATTAACTGTAATTACTATAATTACCTAACCGTCTAAGGCGCTTGGAGTATTGGATGGAAAAAGCATTTGATTAAAGAAGCAAATGTTAAGAATGGTGTCCTTTTTGTTGGTGCAGATGAGCACAAGCTCTGGTTTACTGCAACATCTATGTTGTCACATCCCTACATGCTTCGCTAATAGGGGCTTTAATAAATTGGGTTCATCTGTTTGCTCTGTATACAACCTTTCCTCCACTCCAGCGTGGATGTGTCACATCTTCGTTCAACTCCTGCCTACGCCTGCTTGCTTAGGCAACATGCATGAGCTCTCATTCTGCAACGTCTTCAGCTATTGCCTGATTTCTTGACATGACAAATAATACCACAATTTCAAAACACAAATTAAGCGTTTTTGAAGTGATACATTCTCTTATTCTTTTTCATTCGCTGCGGGGCTAGGCTATAAAGTCTGTTTCGACGCAAAGAAATCTTCTCATCTGGCCATAGAATCTCGTCCTATGGAACGCCGCCTTTAGGTTATAAAATTTATAGTCTGGCTGTGCCTTTGCCTTGAATGAGTTTTTGGTCGAAAAAACACTCCGACGCAAGGACGCCTTGGTGATAGAATTGCTATCTCATCTCCAAGCCTATGGCATATTTATATAAGATTTCTTTCCTTTACAGGGTCGTCCTCCGTAGCATAGGGTAATATGCTAGCCAGTGGTCTTCGAGTCCCTGGGTTCAAACCGACATAGGTCGATGGATTTTTTTGGGCGCAAAATTCTTTAGCATGACTTTTTTCGGAAGGTCATCCCGGTCGTAGATTTATGGCACGTTCAAAAACCTTAAAGCTTGATAAAAAGACATCTGAGCAAAATTTAGCGGTCTTTCACGGAGAATATAGAATGGATCTCTGAGAACCAAAGCAGTTAAATAGTGTCATTAAATACAACTCAATTTCTCAATTTTTCCTTTTAGAGGAGTTCCATTTAGTGTCAGACCGCTCATCAGCTTTCCAGTTTCACATAAAGGGGCGATTATGCTCTTCTCTGTGGTGAAAGCTTTATGCATATTTTATATTTTCCATTTTTAAGAAACGTGTGAACAATTCGGAGCAGTGTCAAAGTTTGTCCCCAATATTAGAATCAAAGACGGCGAAATGGAAGCGCTACTTGCCCCGAAAGTGAACATGGCTAGTGAATCATAAGTGCCGTAAATTTGTTAAGCTACACCAAAGCCAGAACCAAAGAGGACCAACTGAAATCGTAAATAGGAACTCTCGTATAGTATACTTAAGAGTTAGAGTGACATCACACCTGCGTGTTGGTAGCAGCAGTGAGTCAGGCGGCTAACGGTGAACCTGGCACGCGTCTGTTTATCTCTGTTGTACAGGGCCGTCCAACTTGGTTTTTGGCCGCTCTTAAGGTAAGAACACAAAACCATGACTGATGCAATACATTTTAGATGACATCGTGGTTTATACAATACTTGCAGAACTGCCTGCTTGGACATCCTGGTGTCACCTCCCCTAACAATTGGAGGACAGAATTGTCATTGTTATATCCAATAATATTCCATGAATGTTTGGCTGTAGACTATCAGAGGTAGTGTAATTTATTAGCCATGTGGAGGGCACTCAGTCCTATAAGATATCTGCCAAACCAGTTGAAGGTGGTGCCGGTTATCGTTTGTAACACCTTAATTATGATGTTCTAATTCTAGGGTAGACTATATCCGTGCCCAGACAGTAATTCATTTCCTCTGTAGCATCTATATCCGGGAGCGTTTTTCCATACGCCATCTCGTAATCTTTTATTTGTAACTTAAAAACCATCATGTATGATAACTGACACAGTCCAGCAATGCACTTCGATTAATGCGAAACATTTTAAATCTTCTGAATTTCATCCACATAAATTGCTTGAAGTAAGGTGCTGGTTTTTTTTTTTTAAATTCTTCCTTTATAATTTTATAATTGGACTTTCACAAGTTACTTAGAGATTAATATATTAACGAAATCAAAATAGAAATTAGTTTAGATACCTACAGGTATACCATGATCATCTTGAGGACGAAAGAAAAACCACAAATAAAACTTCCAGATACCTTAGGCCCGCTGTGAATTAAACTCTGCTTTGTTGTAGTTCCTTAGGGCCAATGCTAATGAGCAATAGCATTGCATTAAAAGACTGCTATGTCGTATTGCTTACAGCGCTTATGCGAATTCAAGAGTTTCCGCGAATTTTAATTATATTGTAAAAATCTCGCGTATAAAATTTGCAAGACTTCTCTATTCTTTGGTGTATACTCTCCAAATTATTAGTAGTAAAATTATTGCTGTTCTACTTATTCCTAATGCAAATATTTTCAAAAACGTTTCGATTAACAACTTTTTGCATTGAAGATGTTATTACAGTGTCAAATACTTAAAAGAAATTCAATTCTGCATCTCCCTAATAGGCACGTGGTGGAGAAATTAAGTGACAAATTATTGAAAAATTATAACCATTAATACCAATAAGTAGCATAGAAGGTGCACCTCCGTAGGGCAGTGTGTCTCTGGCTTGCAGAGCCCGGATTCGATACCGGGTACCGGCGTGGGGATTTTTCGCCCGCTGGTAGATCTGGCACGGGGTGTACTCAACCTCAACAAACTGGCCTTTGATTTACTGCCACATCCACTGTATTCCATCATAATTGTATCTTTTCATCAACCGAGAAAGTTCCCTGTTGGAAACAAAGTTTGGTTCGATGATCTTAAGTCGTTAATTGAAACCTGTTTTACAGGTCTAACAAACTCTTACTTCAGTGATGGAATAAAGGTCATGGAGCATTGCGGCACCAAGCGTAATGATGTCAAGGGGGCATATGTTGAAAAATGTAAACAATTTCAGAGTTGTCCGATATTAACTACTTGGTGCTTTGCTCCGAGACATTTTCAAATTACCTTAATAGTTTACTTATAGTACTTATTGAGCGGAAGACCTTTTCACTGGATACGATTGGGAAAAAATTGTTAACTTAACTTTTTTCCTACACATAATGTTCCTTATTTCTTACACTTGCATTGGTGCAAATCTTCGTAGTCATGCATTTTGAAACTGTTCGTTAAGAGGATAGCTGAAGCTACTCCTGTTACGTTTTGGTGTTGAAATGGTTGCATACTTCTGAGACATTCCGTTTTGCACTTACCTATACTAACGTCTATTGCAGTTAATTTACTTTAAAGGAAATTTTGAACCAATAAGTACTACTATCATGAGTAGCAAACAGGAAACTCTACAACGCGGGTATTCTGTTTCCGCTGAGAGTAAAACGAATCTTTTGCATGGTTGAAAGTTGTGAACAGTAGGAGAGATTATGTGTGCGTTAATCAACGAGGTGTGTACTAACTCACGCTACGTGCTAATTACATCCATGACCTCTAGCTGTTTCTCGCACAGCTAGGTACAAGCACTGCAAAATCCAATTTAAAGTTCTACACAAGTTATTAACATGGGAAAAAAGGTTATATGAATCGCTTTCTGCGAACATGGATAAAAGTGAACCCTTTTTGTACACGTATAATTTTTCTAAATTTTTGAATTTAAGGGGAGTCAGAGAGCTTAACAACAATCGCCTTTTCCTAAAGTTACATCCACATCCCAAACTTACCCCGCTTTACGTTACCTAATAGATAGACCCAATGTAATTTGACAGACCGTGTTTCAGTAAGGCCAAGAAATCATAATTTATCATTTATTCTTTCTTTTTTTCTAGTGTTTTATTTATCTGCTCTCTGAAACATATTCATGTAGCACAAGAACTATAAAAATACACTTATGATAAACTGAGATGTTTTCTTTGGCATTGGCATGCAATAATCTATCAGACTTATACATACAGGGTGTTCAATTCAAAGCTTCTCGGATCAATTATCTAAATTTAATTTTAGAAACAGTCATATTATAAGGGTTATTTGCATCCTTACTTTTATAACTTCTTCTTATTACACACCTATTTGAAATACATGGCCGGTCGTGTGCCGCCGAGGGGCTGGCGCGTCGATCTGCGAACGCAGATCTGTATGTGTGTATGTGGGTGGGTGGGGGTGGCTAGGTGCGTGCGTGTAAACACTCATCTCCAAAATGACTTGACCGATCATCACGAAATTCAGCTTGTGTATGTATTTGTTCATGGAGAAGGTTTTACTGTACAATGTATTACAGTCACAAGGTTTCCTCTACTCGCGTTTCTTTTACGTAACACATTCACATACCCTTCTCTACTCACGCTTCAACATACAATTATGCAAGTGTCGTTTGCTATCGCCGAGCACAGCGTTTGTTCAGTCACTCATATCTTGGGCTACAGGCCACCTAAAATATTGCTTCTTGGACAGTCTCCTTCAATATTTCTGGCTCTTTACAATGGAATTCTTTGTAATAATGGGTCGTTGCTGGATTTGATGAGCGCAAAGAGAAAAGTTAAATGCAAATATTACGCTAGACAGCGCGTTACCGAGCTGGGCAACGTCGCCTCTCTAGGATAGGCTACTTGCTCCCACACACCTTTGTCTAGCTCCGACTCATGTGCCTTCTTATTCCGTACGTACGCTCTTTAGTAAGACTTGATCTATCTCTTACACTTTACGATTTATTTAAAGTCATCAACAGTAAACAGGACTACATAGGTTTAGCCACAAAAATAAAAATACATATTTCATTTATCATAAAAATCTTAAACACGCGGCATTTTAATCAAAATCGTTAGCAATTTTCGAGAAAATCAACATTTTCGAAAAATGTTCCATGTAGGTAAAGGGCACTTTACGGTGAAGGAATTTTGTTCAAAATCTTTGTGTCGCATCAGATAGATATACAGATTCATACACTTTTTGTGTATGTTCTATCTGTAACGTAGTTCCTGAATTTATTTGATATGTTTACATCATAATATTCCTTTTTGTAGTATTTAATACAGCTTTAAATATATTTTAGATATGGTTATGTATAATTTGAAATAGGATAACTCTAGGGCTAGGCCCACGGATACAGGCTGGAATAGAAAATTGTCTTTGGGGACATGCGGAGAAAAAAGGTATGAATACCACTGTTGTAGAACACACTGTTTTTCAAAATACAACTAAGTCTAAGGCTCTTTGGAACCTCCACTTGAAATTCACAGTATTCGATTCTGTGTTTAAGATATAGACCTGTACATTCTTATTATAGAGAAACTATCTGTAAATTCCCCGTTCTTGAAAGTTACACGATCTCAGTATCCGGAGCTGGCTTCAAAGTTTTCAATCTCACTAGAGCTATGGCTTCCAAATTATTGAAGAGTTCTGTCAGCGATCAAGTGTTGTAAACATGTAAGCAGAAGAAGGACCTTCTGACAGGAGATAATGGCGTAACTTTTTCTCAAGTCCTCTTGAATGTTTGAAAGTTTATGCGATCGATGAGGACTAACTCTTCAATTGTTTGATAGCTAATTTCTGAGTCTCTCGCTGCTGGAAACTCAATAAAACTGGATGTTCGCGCTTCACTATTTAATTTGTTGGTACCAATTGTCAGAGTGAGTTTTTGTAAACAGAATATGATGAGATTTTGAGCCTGTAATAAGCTTGGCTTGTATAGAAGTGAGGCTTTTCATTATTTGAGAGGATTAAACGGGACTATCTTGCTGGAGGCTACACTTCTACTTGCTGGATGTTACAAAAGAATAATGAAACAACTGTTATACGAAATAAAATACTATATAATTGTGTTCATTTCCTGTGTTAGAGGCTAATTACAGAAGGAAATAAACATTCTAGTGGATTTGAGGATAAAGTCCCGGAAGGCTTTAACGGAATCTACATCAAGTGCAGAAAATCGTAGCGTAGAGAAAAATTGTATGAGTTACCTTCGCATGACTTTCTCTATGAATTGTCGCATTTGCATATATATCCTATGTGAATCTGTGTAATTGATTTTTATAAAGTCTTATTTGTCTCTCTACGTTTTATAATGGAGACTAACCTTTGGAGAAATAATTTATTGGTATTTCGTTGTAAGTGCAAGGGAAGCCGAAAGGATAGTCAAGTGCTTAAAGGAATATTTAAAGCCTTGAAATGTAATTCTCTTTCGCGAGAAACAACTGACAGCTTTAAGTTTCGGTTACGTCCCTGGCATTTGTGAATTATTAGCACAGAGGAAGACCTGAATAAAAAAGAGAAGCAAAACTCAGAGGACGGTCCTAGCGGGATTTGAGCAGCGGATTTCCAGAATTGCGAGTCTTGCCATTCGTTCGATAAGTGACATGTTGCATTCACATGAATTTCTCCACCCACTCTTTTACAAAACTTACTTTAGTAACCTACTTCTTGATAATCGAGATAAACGTGCGTTACACATTTAAACATTTCGATTTAAAAGACGAATACAGTAGGATAGATGTTAAAGGTGGGTCACTTCATGTTCTTTGGAGACCACGAGAAAAGAAACAAATTGTTAAAAAGGTTACAAAAGCTGAAAAAATTATTAAGTACCTTAAAATTAAAACAAATAAGAACAATCTGTTGGAAATGATTAACACCACACACGTATTATTGAATTAAGATGCTTTAACGAGATCTACGTTTTTGTATACTAAGATTTTGCCTGTCTGTTACGGTTTACGAATAATGCAAGTAGTTCAAAATAAGCGGACAGATTATTCCAAGCACAGTCTCTGTGTGAAAATAGTGTACGTATATGTACGCACATTTTGATTAATATCGTTATAACCAGTTTTAAGAACACAAAACGTTTGATATTTATCAGTTGCGGTTATGAATGATGCTGTTCTCAAGCACATTTAAAAACCTTTTTGATTCAGAGAACCTCAAAATATTAATTTCTAATAAAACATCGGTATTGAGATAAATGCTACAACATTGTTCATTACAGATTCTTTGTAGTTACAAGGGCTACAGTCAAGTCCTTAAAAATGGGGTCTCTGTGTAGTAGTTTTGAACTTACACTCTGTATGTCGTAAGAAATAAATTCAGCTAAGCATCCCATAAAATATTTAATTAAAATTACTATTCTTTTAAAAGTAAATACCAAGGAATGTGCGATTACGTTCACAAAAATTGGACATAAATTACTGTATGTTTTAATTAGATTTACGTTGTTTAAAAAATCCAAAGCAACTGTTTATTATTGCTGGAGACATTACAAATTAAAATCTGAGGGGGAACGTATCACTGAATAGTGAAAGAGCTTATTGATTGATGTATTTAGCGATATTACTAAGAAGTTACCTCTACTGCAGTAGAGTACTCGAAAATGTCATGGCTAATAAGCGGTTTTCAAACCGAGGTTTGCACTACCTATGTAATGCACACAAGTTTCTCAAGTTCCCTTTGAGATAAGGTTTAAATGGTGTTCCTACTTGCACCTGCGTATTATGCATAAGTTAACACTTAGTGCTCTGAATATTCTGAGAGCTCATGCATTTTCTTTCTGTAAGCCTCCAGATTCACGTTTCTCTTTGAAGTTTGCACGGCCATGTTGAGATTGAGTGTGTGCCTAACCTCAAGAAAACTTTCTCACCATTGCACTCCAACAGTAATGTTTAGTATCCAGACACAAAATATAAGCTTCTAACGAAATGCATTTGTACCTCTCTATTTCTATAGAAATGTGAAAGATTTTTACTTTCCCTTTTGTGTATTTACAACAAGTAAAAGACGTATGTATGTATTTTACTATAATTTCGATAGCGAGAGTTACATGGCCCAAGACTCCTTGAATTAAAAAAAAAAGTTTGTTTTTGTGAGGAAAAGCGCCATCTATGTATGTGTATGAGAACGAAGACTCTGATAAATGCCACACTTGGTATTTAAGTTTTGTATCTTCTAAAATGCAACAGAGATTTTCCAGAATATCCTCCCTCCTCCCTCTGCCTTAACAAGCTTGTGTCTTTTTTTTTTAATCAGCTTGATTAAAACACCATATGTTTAAAATATTTTCATTGCAAAATAGAAGGTGTATCTTGAATTCTCTGGGCAGCCTGTGAAGTCCTGTGCATTCTGAATAAGTTTTGTATAAATGGTAAGCCATGAAACGAAGATAAAATATTAATGCGCAATTAAGTGTAGATCTCGTCAAGGCATTCAGTTAGAAACAGATATTTTTTCGCGTTAGTAATTTCAGGGGTATTCTTTGTTCAGTTACAAATAGTATACCTTTCTGAAAAGAAAGTTTCTAAGAGAAACGGCCCGTTTTTAGTTTTTTTTAAATAGTTCCATTTGTAACTGCAATAGTCATTTGAAACATAATTTTTCTTTGGGTTTTTGAACAGTACATCAGTCACATTGACAGGGAATAATCTTGACTAGAAAAGAACAGCGACTGCCCAACCAGGACTCGTTGCACTATATACACTGTTCTACCGACTGAGCCTACGGGGTCTGTCTTTAAAAGACGAGCAGCCGGAAGCCCAGTCTGCTCCTCGTTCCTTTAACATTGTTGTAACTTCAAAGAAATACGCAATAAAGCGATTTCTACGAATTTCTCGAATAGCATAGGTAGATATAAGTGTAAGGTTTTGTAATAATAGCTTCCTGTAGAATGGGCAGAAAAAGTTACATAAATGTACTAAACAAGATTTTTGAGCATATTGGTGAGAATCGCGTTAGTTTCGTCTAAGGTAACCATTTTAAATTGGAAAAAGCAGGTTAAGCAGCATTTATTAGTCACAGTGCCTCTATTAAAGAACATTAAAAAACTGAAAATATGACCTTTTTTTGGCAATTTGATGGTTTTCGTCTTCAATTTTCTGCTCTATCATAAGGTGCTAAAATAGTCATGTGGCATGAGAGCCCACATCTGGGTAAAAGATGCCTAGGCAAAATAATTCATGAGGTCGTTTTACGCCTTTGATGGTTTTTCAGAAATTCGAAACAATGATTTCAACTGTCTTTTGCCAATAGATAGCTCAGCTGTAGCCTGTTGACACGGAATATCTAAATTTGCTTGTTCTAGTCTTGACTGGCACCAAGTTCAATTGTTCATCTTCAATAATTGTGTGGATTCCTAAGATTAAAAAAGCCTGTTTGTTGATTTCTAAAGGAGTTTCATATCCTCTGTTCTCCTTTGTCTGGCGACCTTCCCTAATGACTGTTTTTCCCGTGGTCTTCGCAAAGTATATGTATGTAGCCCTTTTAGATAAATAAAGTGTATGGTCTAGCCGAATATCTTATTTATTAATTTACCTTAAAAATCAATCCAATTTATCCCGTCACAAGGTGCAGTGATAGTTTGTGGCCGAACTAACACGCTAGATAAAATCAGCATGTTCAGTATCTCCAAATTTAGTATCAATCTGTGGAATGAAATAAGGGCATTACTTAAACTCAATTTTTCAATTTTTTAAATCAATAAAATATCACGTCTAAAGCAAACCTACTAATTGTTCTTAGTTGCTCCTCCCTCTGTTGATATGGCATAGAACCTTTTGAGAAACATTATTTTAGTAATGCGGCTATTCTTGTAGGATGTGAAAACGTTGTAAATAGAGCAACAGGAATTAGTGCAGGGCTGGGCAACTGGTGCTCACTGAGTGCAGTCTGCTTATGACCTTGCACTTATACCTGAATGTTTATCAGGTTTA
Organism: Tenodera sinensis; assembly: GCA_030765045.1. Classification (NCBI taxonomy): domain Eukaryota; kingdom Metazoa; phylum Arthropoda; class Insecta; order Mantodea; family Mantidae; genus Tenodera; species Tenodera sinensis. The sequence goes on along the minus strand of CM060969.1, from coordinate 87,815,015 downwards.
CATACAGTTATAGTGCAAGTTCGTGAGCAGGCTGTGCTCAGTGAGCACCGGTTGCCCAGCCTACTCATGACCTTGCACTGATAACTATGTTTAGCAGGTAAATAAATGAAGATCGCCCAAGGTATCCCACGAGTGGCCCAGGCCAAATTAGTCAAGTTTCAGCCACATTTGGAAGTGGAGGACCCATCTAAAACAAAACAATACGAAACTTTTGTAAATATGCGCGGGTACAACAATTTGTTACAAATTTGTCTTCTTTCCTTTCTAATAAGCGATTTGTCGATCTCAATTTATTTTTCCAGTTTGACTGTTGAGCGCTCAAATACAGATGTGTTACACCTTTTCTCTCTGCTTTAGACGGAAATCCTTCATTCTGTTAATAATTTATAAAGTGCTTAATCAAATCCATGTTAAACTATAAAGTGATTTTCGAGTATGTCTTATATATCATAAGAAATCTGCTCTTGCATTGCATGGGAGTAATTGTTCCAGAAAACACTTCTTTTAACAAACCTTACCTTTCAAAAGACAGCTGCAGTTTTTAAAATGGTGTACATGTCGCGCAACAAAATATGATGTGAAATATTGAGAATTCGAAGGTAGTTTCCTGTAGGTTCCTGATTGAAAGCCCACATGGAAAGAGGCATAAAAGATTTACAGTAATAATTGAAAGCGCCTTTGGAGCAGCATGAGATGAGCTTAGCAGTAGATTATCTTCTTCGTGTATGGAAACCAGAACAATACAGTTTAATTTTACATTAATTATTCAAGTGCAACTGTGCAGTTAAATTCTGTAACCAGCAGGACCCGTAATCTGCTCAAGCCATTGCATTAGCCGCGGAGATTCTACTGTCTCACTACTTCTCACTGACTCTCTCTCTCTCTCTCTCTCTCTCTCTCTCTCAGCTATTTCTCTCCCTTTTCCTTTTCTCTCTCGGTTCAGTGTCAGAGTACTTTCGGGCTTTCCATTTTCACATAAAGGGGCGATTCTGCTCTTCTCTGTGGTGAAAGTTTACTACATATTTTATATTTTCATTTTGTAAGAAACATGTTAACAATGTTGCTGTAAGTTTGGCAGCAGTGTCACATGTGTGCCCCCGACAGTAGAATCAAAGATGCCTTAGTAGAAACAACCAGCTCCTGAAGTGAATATAGCTCAAAATATAAGCTGTACCAAGGTCAGAATCAAAGAGGCCTAACGGAAACGTAAATAGCAAAACATAAGTAAGAAGTTTAGCGGTAGGGTCTATTTAGTCAAAGCGTGTGCAGTTTGGCCGCCTCCTTTGAGGAACACCTATAATCGTTTTACAACACAAGCTCACTCTCTTCAGTCTTTTTGCAGAGTTGGAACCTCTTAACATGAACTTTTGCAACTAATGAAACAGCGAAAAAGTTGGAATTCAGAATTTTTCAATTGGGACTCCACGTAGAGCCAACATGCTTGCTACTGAAGGAAAGGGATGAACATTTCTCTTTTTTGACGCGCGGAGATGGATTTATGGCAGTGATTACTTGTGGTTAGGGTACATTTCCTTTGTGAAGTAACTCTTTCTTATATTTGCTGTACAATCATAACTATTGCTTCTCATGGTATGCTCATGGCTGGTTTCACAAAGCAATGTTAAACTTTGACGCGACCTTCCTACATTGCGGTCAGTTTACAGCAACTTACCGTTTCGTCGATGATGTGTACTTTCGAAACAACCCTCTGCTTCCCGACGATGTGGTCTTCTGGGCGCCAGTGGATATTCATTTCACAATATCTCCTCTCATTGTTGTACTTGGCCTAGCTCGAGCAATGAGACTCTCTTACTCTGGGTATGCGTGAGTGTTTGCGAATTGAACACAACACAAGTTCGTAATGTATATCAAGCTTGATGAATTCTTAAATTCCGGAGAAATTGCCGACCGATGCAATATAATAATAAGGATAATGATAATGTTGATGATGACGATGGTGATGTAGATGATAATGATGATGATGATGATGATAATAATAATAATAATAATAATAATTATTATAATAATAATAATAATAATAATAATAATAATAATAATAATAATAATAATAATAATAATAATAATAATAATAATAATAATAATAATAATAATAATAATAATAATAATAATAATAATAATAATAATAATAATAATAATAATAATAATAATAATAATAATAATAATAATAATAATAATAATAATAACAATAACACCACCACCACCACGATCACCACAACCACCAACCACCAACAACAACCGCAACCACAACAACAAGAACAGCAACAAGAAAAAGAACAACAAGAACAAGAATAACAAGAACAACAACAAGAACAAGAACAACAACAACAAGAACAACAACAAGAACAACAACAAGAAGAAGAACAACAAGAACAACAAGAACAGGAACAACAACAACAAGAACAGGAACAACAAGAACAAGAAGAACAAGAACAAGAAGAACAAGAACAAGAACAACAAGAACAAGAACAACAAGAACAACAACAAGAACAAGAACAACAACAACAAGAACAACAAGAACAACAACAACAAGAACAAGAACAACAACAACAAGAACAACAAGAACAAGAACAAGAACAACAAGAACAAGAACAACAATAAGAACAAGAACAACAAGAACAATAACAACAACAAGAACAACAACAAGAACAACAACAACAACAAGAACAAGAACAACAACAAGAACAACAATAACAACAATAACAATAAGAACAACAATAACAACAGCAATAATAACAATAACAACAATAATAACAATAACCACAACAATAATAACAATAACCACAACAATAATAACAAGAACAATAATAACAATAACAACAATAATAACAATAACCACAACAATAATAACAAGAACAATAATAACAATAACATCAACAATAATAACAAGAACAACAATAACAACAACAATAATAACGATAATGATAACGATAATGATAACGATAATGATAACGATAATGATAACGATGACGATAATGACAACGATAATGACGACGATAATGACGACAATGATGATGACGATGATGACGACGATGATGACGATGATGACGACGATGATGGCGACGATGATGACGATGATGATAATAATAATACTGATTATGACGTGTAGACCGGTGAATATATGTAAGCTTACAGTTCTGCACGTGGCAGGCAGATAATTCTCACGGCGCTGCAAAAAGACGCAACTGTCTCACCGCCCAACCAGTCGCTGAGTGCCTCTACCTGGGTTCTATCCATAGGCGCAACCCACCCCTTTCTCTTTTCGGATAGCTGGTCAGCCCCTTCCGACCATTTCCTAATTCCTGCAATCCAGCCTAGGTAACCATCCAGTATGTGAGCCTAGCATTTCCTGGAATTTTAACAAGAGTAATGCTGGCCTTATGTCAGTCACGTGAGCAAGTTCGCGCTAACTTCCTGCTGCATGCACCTGCTAGAAGTCGCGTAGGCACTGTCACTAATGCTTTCAACCCCTTTTTGGAAGTCGGGACGGGAAAATCGATTAGCCTTCTGAAATGGTTCAAAACACGTGGGTTCGCAAAATGCCTTTTCTCTGATGAGTTAAAAAAATCGTAATATGCATATTTATTTGAACGTATATTAGTAATATTTTTTATTTTACTATTATTTATTTCTTTAATTGTTATTTTTTGATTAATTTCTTATTACTTTATAGTATAATTTCGGCTTCGACTTTTAACTCAATGTTCAGCTGATTTAACACTGAAGTTAACACAAATTCTGTTTCATCGACCAATGTCAGCTTCAACTGCAATTTAAACTCGTTAACTCAATGTTTGGTACTCCTGAGTTAAGGCGTTTAACAATTAATGTTAGAAGACTGAAAATGGTTGTAGAAAAGCAAGCTGTGCATACTAGTTTGCTATAATTAGGATTTAAGAATGCCAATTCTAATGTGAGAATGGACGTGCATCATAATAAATTTGAAAACCTACAAAGAAGAAGCTGTTAAAGTAATACAGACTTTTCAAAAAGGCGTTGAGAATAATTTTATAAGTATCTGCATTAGGTTATAGTAAAAGATTTTATGCTAGTAACGTTTTTCATTTAACAGCAAATTGTGGAATATCCACAATGTGGATTTATTCGGAAGGTTTCCGAGGTATTTGCTTTAAGCAGCGCGCAGTATTTTTGTTGGGGTCTACTTGATGCTTAATCAGTGATAACATATTTTTGTACACTTTAACTTCATGTAATATCCACCATTCATGTTCAAACTGCTGTAAATGCTATTCACAACCACACTATTTTGATACGGCGCTTTCTGCTGACATCATATCGCCCATAGAATTGGAAGAAAGTGATTATAATTAAATTACTCACTGATTTTGACCAGGATTCATTATAATCCGTTAAATTAAGTCCATAGACTTTTTCACACACGACAGTACTTCTGTGCTTAGTAACGAGTTTTGTAATGAACAATTTTGGAATGTGAACATTATTCCTCCACATGCAGGTTTTTCAGTTGACGTCGCGATTCTAACCTCTATCAGGAGAATCACATGGCACGGGCACAATTAAGTGTTTGTTATTGACAAGAGAGCGCTGCGATGCGCAGATTAACGTGCATTGGGGCGCGTTCAGAAGTCATAAAGGTCGATCACCGCTTTCTGAAAAGCTGTTGTTCGCAGCTATGTTTGACGTTGACAAGAGCTAATTACTAACAATTCGCTGAAAGAGCTTAATGAAACGGAAAGGATTTTACGTTTAGTTAAACCTTAAATTAAAAGTTAGTACACAGGGAGTTAGAGTATTGTTAACATCGGCCGTTGAAATCGGCCCTGAGATGCGTAAAAGCTACCTTGTTGGTAGTGACAAATATAACCCCACCCTCTACTAGCGTGCCCTCCTACATATGTCCTTCGAACACAATTATTCTAGCCACTGCATTGGAGGATACCTTACCCGCCCTCTCCCCCCAAATATATCCAAACTGACGAAGGGTAACATTACAAACTACTTGTCTATGCTTTCACTAACGGAGTATCATTAAAGTAACCGGGGGTGATAGCTCAGGCAGTAATGTCTCTAGCCAGCATTCGGAAGGTTGCGGGTTCGATCTCCGTGGCCGACCTTCATGACTCATGTTTTTTTTTTTTTTTTTTTTTCTTTTTGGCTTTTTTTTTTCGGAGGTTTTCCCGAGTATCCAGGCGAATGCTGAGAAGGATTTCCATATCCTCCGAATTTCCTCTTCCTCCATTTTGTTACATTATCCATTTCATTTGAGCCTTCATCCCGTTAGGTTTTTTTCTTGCGGGGGGAGGGGTTAGAAGCGTCAGCAAACGTCGAGGAGCAACCCGGCAGGGGGAAAGAATGTCCTCTGGAGATCACGTCTCCTGGATTGGAAGGCGAGCCTATTGGTTTCCGGCCCCCCATGGGATGGTACAAGCACAAGGAGAGAGGGGAGTCAGTTTCCGAGTCCCGCGCTGTTCTTGGGAGTAAGAACCCCAAGGGGTGGGAGAGGAACCTACTGTCAGCCTTCGCCGGGGTGCTTCTAACTGGGACAGCGTAGGGGTCCTGCCCTTTGCTCTGTCGTGGCAATGTTCGGCCACCATTTGGCTCCATTCACCTCATCCATACTCCCAGGTGTGCCCCGTCAGTGGCATGGGCACAAAAATCGCCTTTCGGTCGAGGTGCTAAGTACCGCTCCACAAATTGTCAGGGACTCACCATTAATGCAACCCTTCTTTGAATTTTCGTACAAAAATAAATTGTAATGTAAAAGCCTAGAAATAAGTTTGAACGTTCAAAACTTTTTTTAATTTCCTTTTTTTCTTTTTTCTTTTTTTTTTTTTTTTTTTTTTTTTAACTTTCACCACCCCGAAGTACATAGTATTCTTCCCAAAAATTCAATATTGAGATTTCATTGAAAATACATGTTTTGAGATCCCCTGAATGCAACAAAAGCATTCTTAGAAAAAGCTTTTGCGCACGAATGTGTGCGTGCGTACGTGCACGCGCATGTGAACACCATAAATCAAATTCGAAAGTTCGTTAAAATATCAAACTGAGTAAATTCAGCAGTTCTTTTAAGGATGCGACACGAAGGTTGTAAAGAACACCCCCCCTCCCAGACACACTTTACATTGAACTTTTTCAAAAATTTTGATTTTCTTAAAAATTGCTCTAATGACCTTGATTAAAATATCATATGTTTAAGATGTTTTCATGAAAAATGAAATATACATCTTGAACTTTCTGGAAATATCCTTAGAAGTCCTCTTCATTCTGGATGATTTTTGTGTAATTGGTAAATCATAAAATATAGACAAAACCTTATTTCACGAAAGCTGTAGATCTCGTTAAAACACAATTTATGACAAATACATATTTTATGGAGTAAACGACTTCCGAGGGCGTTAGGTTATGTGTGTAGACCCATAAATCATTTTAACAATCCTTATAAAATTACAATTAAATCCACCCTCAAATCGTATTTCAATAATCCATAATAAACTTATAATGTACTCATTGTTTGTTTGTTGGAATTTTCAAACATTTATACTTTTCTCAAATGGGAATTCGTCATTTTTGTCCAGAGCGTACAAAGAGAAAGGCCTTGGATCGGATGGGCTGTTGCGCCATGGTGTTATGGGTGAAGTTTACTGTATTCCCATGTTCCCATAGTATCTTGAGGCAGCTTCTTTTCTAGGCCCTCATAATGAATGACAAAATAGAGGCATTGGAAAGTTGTGTTTCAGATGTTAATAAAGAACTATTGCATGAGTTTAATGAGGTTAATTTTCGTTGAAAATACTGCAATCAGCAACCTGTAATAAATGACAACGATTTAAAAAGATTAGGCAAGATAATTTTGTCGAAGGTTCTGCAGTTATCTATTTATATAAAGGCAGAACGATTTGAAAAATTAAGGATAATTTCGTCTAAATCATAGCAATTAGCTATTTAATTATTTAACACAACAACGTGAATCAGGATGATACAGAAAAATTGCGATATTGTGTGTTAACGAACTTTTTTTTTTTTTTTTTTTTTTTTAATAAATCTCACATCCGTCTGCAACTGCGACCCTTTGAAGATAAAACAGGACGGAGTCATACAGCTAGACGCTTGTTTCTATGCCGAGGCATTCGAACATTCAATCTTTTGTAAAATATGCCACAGTCTGGACCAATATTAATAGAAAAGAAGGTTAAGTAAACTTAATACATTTTTTTTTTCAACAAGTCAGAGCTGTTCTGACCGAGCGTAACCTTGACATACACTTTACTGTCTCTCTTTGTCTCATAAACTGCTTCCGACATTCAGACTACTAAAATGCATCAAACAACCAACTTCACGCGACTCAATGTCCACACTGTCTCTGATGAAACACACATTCTCTTAAGGAGTGTACACACACATACACACTCACACACATACACAAAAACACACACGCACACAAACGCGCGCGCACATATACAAACACACTCACTCATTCACCCGCATTCGCTCACACTCTCCGCGCCGTAGCCGAGTGGTTAGACCATTCGCTTCTCAGCAAAGCGTCCCGGGTTCGATCCCAGGTAACCGCATGTGGGATTCGTGGTGGACGAATCGGCGCTGGGGTGGATTTCCTCCGGGTTCTCCGGTTTCCCCCGGCATCTCATTCCACCAGTGCTCCATCTTTATTCCATGTATCATCAGTGTCACCGCCTGCGGTGCCGTAGTAGTATAAGCGGGCGTAAAACATTACAAGAAAAAAAAATACAAGGCACTCTCTCACACTCTCACTCCTTCTCATTAACACTCTCACTCACACTCTCACTCACTCGCACTCTCTCTCGCCACTCACGCACACACTGTTAACAGCTGTCTCGTTCAACACTTAAGGACTCCGAGGAACTCCCCTTTCTCGCTTATATTAGTCGAGAATGGTAAACATTTTTCTTGAAATTTCCCTTTTGTCGAACTTAGCATAAGCAAGTTGAAGTCGAAAGCCTCTAGAACACTTTGGAAGCGCTTTGTCCTGCCGCATTCATAACCATCCTTGTTCTGATCGCTGTTTGTTTACTCCTCGGGCAGTGGTGTGAGGTAGTTTGACGTATTTGCCAATAGGTTATGTGTCTCCGAGAAGGGAAGGGAAATAAGAAATAGAAGAAGAAAACGACTATTTTTGGAGGCGGTGCCGTGGCCGAGCGATTAGACCGTTCGCCTACAACCTAGGTGGCTCGGGTTCGATCACAGGAACCCGCATGTGGCATTTATGGACGAAGCGGCATCTGGACGGTTTTTCTCCGGGTTCTCCAGTTTCCCCCGTCACTCGTTCCATCAGTTGCTCCATCATCACCTTTCCAGTTATCGATTTCGCCTGCAGTTCATAACCTCTTCCTCACTATCATACGTGGTGCTTGGCTGACCACCTGCTTCCAGGTCTTCACTCTGTCCGGTCCATAGATTCGTCTGCTGCCCGACAGGCGTCTGACCCTAGGTACTGGCTTGTAAGTCCTAGGGGGTGTAGGTTCTCCACACTGGGAGTGTAAACAGGTAAAGAAGAAGATGGAGATATTTTTGGTAGAGGTCCGCTGTTATAAATCACTCCGGATAACGAAAATAGTCGGTTACTGTTCCTTTTTGCTAAAAAGTCCATAAACATATATCTCCACTTTTGTTACATTTACAAAACTTCCCCTGACCCTCATTTTGTTCCTCTGCATACTAAAGTGATTTTTTAATTATTTGCTCCTGGCAATTTTAACACTTGTGTACCTTGAAAAAATAATGATGCATTCAAGTACGAACTGTAATACCAGAAACGAAAGTTAATTTCTAAGCTCTTGGGTTAAATTTTATGTTGAGAGTTGGTTGTTGTAGTTCTTATGAAGAGGGTAACTTTACCAGATATTTCTCGCTGCCTTTCTGAGCGATATTACCTCGAGATTTAATAACCCATAAACAAGTTGATACAGCTCTTCCCATTAAAACCGTGGGCTTGATGTTACACTAATGAATTTATCATGCTTGCGTACTGCGTCCTTACCTTGAGGCTGAGTATAAGACGTCATTTCCTTTAATTTCCGAACGAGCAGTTCTTTCTCCTCAGGAGACAAAACGCTATCGTCATGGTAACGGACACACTCGCTAAATGTAATAAGACATCACAATAGAGCCTTTGTTTGCCTGCTGATGGACAACTGGAGCGATTAATTGCGTACTTCTGTTCTTTCATTGGATCAACTTCCCTGGAAAGCAGGAAGAGAACTATCTCTTCTCTCATACACACAAATGAGCAAACGCACAGAGAAAGAAAAAGACAAAAACGAAGAAGGTAAATAAAAATCTTCAAACCTCGGATTAAAAACTACAAACTGAAAATAAACATCAGGTTTTTATAATTAAAAAATTACGAAAAGAATATCATAACAATGTTTCACAAACCCTTAATTTAAAGAGTCAAACATGTTTTCTGTTTTTTATCAGGGACATACTGAACCATACGGCTTTAATCTGAGGTTTGTTTCCTAAGAACGCAGTTCATGATATTAGGACAGAGCTCACTGCTATATATTATAGTAATAAATATTAATTATATTTATGAATTAATGCATATGGGAAAATGGGCGATTTCCATATAGAGTGCGCATGTCTAAATTCAGATCCCGATCGGAGCTTCTTAGTGTCATTCACTATGGAAGTTATTAATTTTCTTTGTTTTAACTGTCAAAAGGAACACGATTTATCAGTTCTTTCTGTATTTCTATATGTGCAAGAAAGCAAGAAATGTACCGCCCGTTTGCGAAACGTTTCTGGGTAGCTTGTGAATCCGTTTGCGATATACCACTACAACATTTTACATTCCAAGATATATTGATTCAGGGGTAAACAGACAAGAACAATTTTCCTTCCCAATTTCACAGGCTTAGGACTATCTAATGCTTGGTTAAAAGCGTTATTGTGTAAAACCTTTGTCACATTGTCACTTCCTTAAATTTGTTTTGCCTGGAATTGCATTCCAACTGTCATCAGGTACTTCAATAGCGTGGTTATGTTAGCTCTATATTCATTCCATTTTTTTTTTTTTTTTTTTGTTTTTTTGGTCAATCGTTACCTTTTTTTTCGACATTACATTTTACATTTTCCACTATTAACAGAATTAGTTTTCATGTTAGGAAGGGTTTACATATCGTTCAGAACATCTATTGTTTTATAAATGTTTGGATTTGGAGAGTAAAACTGACTATTGTAGAACGAATGAAGTGATTCTGCTCTGTTTGTCGTGCTTGGGCCTCAGATGGCGGCGCAACCCATCTGCAGTGTTGCCAGCTTGTTTTCGACAAAACCAAAATATCTCCATAGGAAAAAATATATGATAAAAAATGTGCACCAAATACCGAGATTGTTACTGGTTTAAATTAATGTAATGACTTGCCTTCCACTCTCTGTATGTATATATATATATACCAGGTGAGTCAGCTGCCCCTTATTCTCGAGTTTTGTGCAATCCGCATTTTATACTCCAATATGAAAACATCGACCCCATTAGTAAGTTCTACCCGCATGGTTCGAGTCACCTGCATGTACTAATTTTTTTACCGTGTAACCCTCACAATTTACAAATTATTATTCAGAAAACGGTTATTATATTCATTTTTATTGCTTTATTTATGTTTTATAGCATTGTTTGATGTTTCTTTAGTGGTGAACTACAATTAGGTAGTTCTTTAAACATACCTATAGGTAGGTGCAATTGAAACAAGGATCATTTATACACAGGGTTGAACAGATCCACAAGCCACTGTAATACGCTGACGAAGGGTTTCTGGATTGTCCAGCTCCTACATAAGTGCGTTCTTTTAAATAACCCCAGAGAAAGAAGTCAAGGGGTGTCAGATCAGGTGATCTGGCAGGCCAGGGGACTGGTTCTTGTCTTCCTATCCACTAACCAGGATGTGCGGCATTCAAATAATTGCAGACCATCCTCAACCGATACGGAGGAGCGCCATCGTGTTGAAACCACATCGTCATTCGCTCTTGCACTGGCACATTCCCTAATAATAAGGGGTGAGCTACAAGGAATTCCAGGTAGCGTGCTCCTGTTAGATTCCCCTTGAAGAATAATGGTCCAACAAAGTGGTCTCCCAAGATTCCATACCAGACATTTACACCCCACTGCTCTTGGAATGCTACCTCCCTTACCCAATGAGGATTATCAACTCTCCAATAGCGCATATTGTGACGAATTTCAGTTCCATTGTTGTCAGAAAACAATATCCTGGATGCGAATCCCACATCACTTGCTACTCGCTCCAGCAAGCATTCACAAAAGATCACTCGAGCTGCTAAATCTCTCCCGTGAAGTGCTTGGTTAGGTGCAAACGATAAGGATGGAACTTATTAGTGCTCAATATTCGCACTACAGAAGACTGGCTGATGTTCACCTCCTGAGCAACTGCCCGTGTACTAGTATGCGGATTGTTCTGGGTGGCATTCAAAACTGCTTCTGCACTAACACTCGATGTTGCTGGTGCGTGTCTATGAGGAGGCATTCTTGCAAGTGATGCTGTTACACGCAGACGCCTTTCAACATTCCGGAAGGTGTTTGCTGTTGGTTGTCGTCTATTCGGATATCTCTCTCGATATAGATGCTGAGCCGCTGATGTATTTGTTCTTGCTTCTCCGTAGATCAAAAACATATCTACGTACTCGTCTGTCGAATACATAATGAAAGACTAGCACAAAATATTGTGCGACAGCATACGTGTGGAGAACGCAGGGGTCGGCATACACAACACACTGCATCATGCCAGTCCAATGGGGCAGAAGCCTGTTCAATTACAAAATGCAGACAACCAAAAACGATTTAAATTATGTCCTAAACCCTCAGGGACTTTATAATTAGATTATTGTGAACTCGGTTTTCAAGTTTTGATGAACATAAAAAAAAAATATTTATAATGCTGAAACTCGAACCTGTGTAATTGTGGCTTAGTGCAGAGGACCCATCACAATCCCATTCAGCTATTCCGAAACTTAACTGACAGCACGTACCGCGTTCAATAGTAGGACTTGCATGCCGGGCGCTATGCCAATACCACCTCGCGAGTTTTCGTGCTTGATTTAGCCTTTTAAGACAGTTTTAATAATTTTCTGGGCGTTTTAATATTATTACTTTAATGGCAAAAGCTGTTATGCATATTAATTGAGATGCACGAGGCGTATCACACGCAAAAATGTAAATAAACTGTTGGTTAATAATACCTCCGTTTTGACTGTACGGCTCCATGATGGTTGAGGCGTGTCTCTAAATTTTTCGTAATTTTTGGCAGCCAACCCCTGCTCTAAGTACAAGAATCCACCATTTTCTTTTTAGCTGACGTTGTTAGTGTACCCATATAATAGGTCCATTTTTTTCCGAGGCATTTACTGAATTACATTGCCATGTATACTCTAATAAAAAGTTTGTAAAATTGGCCGGAAACCGGAATTCGCTTTCAGTAAACAAGTCGTACGTTTTTGAGGCGTACTTTAGCAAGGAGTACGTTCTGTCCCTTAAACCGCCGTTGCTCTCAATTTTGCGTATTCCTCTCTTTAAGAACGTCAAGCAATACATTTTAGTAAGCGCAAAACTGGACTAAGGCGCACATGCCGTTTGAAGGGTGGCCTACCTTCCAAAAAAATAAGGCGCGACTGACTCACCTGGTATATATACACACACGCGCAGATACATATATAACATTGATTATATATGTATTGATTATATATAAACATTGATTGATTGTCTTCTTGGTCTTGCATTTTCTGCGCTGGTACATACTACATTGTATGCCTCATTATTTGCTTTACAGTATCACAATTTACTATATGTTAATAAACACACCAAATATGAGGGAGTATTCACTGTTACATGGGTCTCTAACAGATAAATAATGTTTTGAAGGATATTGGTATGAAATATATAAATTTGAAATTCAACATCACTGCAGGCAGATTAATTTATACAAACATGGCAATATACTACGTTGACAGTACCTTCAGTATGAGTTGTTTGTTTACAATTGGAAAATCAATGGCTTCGGGATCGGTGACATTGATTTGTTTGTAAACACGGAATAGTGGTTTTGGGGTTTTCTATCTTCTATGCAAACCAACACTAAACATCAAAGTAAAAGTCAGATGCAGACTTCCCAGAACCCAGAACCATTATCAGGTCGTACAGGTACTCCTGTACGGTGTGTCTTTTCGCACAGCACCTAGCCGCTCTTGCGGCTTTATCTGTGCGATATGGGAGGTTGTCTGTGTATTGTCGTGCGTGTTTGTTCTGGGCAAAGGTTACTTTCTGTATACCTAATTCAGGGTACAGAAAGGGGGCAGGAATAGGTGATGGGTAATGATGTGTTGGAGGATGGGAGTGGCGTTACCCTTATCCAAGGACGTCCTTGGGTAAGCGGTAGCTTTTCTTCCTTCTAGGTGCTAAGTGGTCATATTGACCTAATACCCGTACCAGCTGATTGGTGTGGGAGTTGATTTTCGAGTACATGGTTCGGGATCGCTCCTTTACCATGTCCTCGATGTAAGGAAGTCCTGTTTGGGTATGTAGGATGTGAGATGGGAATCTACGTCCGGTATTGAAGATCATTCTAAGTGCCCTGTTCTGCACCGACTGAAGTTTGATGATATGTGAAGGTGCAGCTGATCCCCAGGCTTCGCAGCCATAAAGGATCATGGGCGGAATGATGGCCCGGTAAATCCTTAATTTAAGGTGGTTTGGCATAGTAGATCTGAGGATAGGGTAGAGCTGTCTGAGCGCAGCGTGACCAACTTTGGCCTTTGCGCGGACGTGTGGGGCGTATGTTAGCCCGCGATCGAGGACGACGCCTAAGTATTTGGCAGAGGTTACCCATGGGATATTTCTCCGCCTGAGCCGAAGTGACTGATCCGGTCGCCAATTGCGAACCTTACCAAGGAGGAGAGCGGAGCTTTTCCCCGGACTAATAGCCATTCTCCACTTTTCACTCCAACGGTCGACGGCGTCGAGTTGTCGTTGAAGGGGAGGGAGGCAATATCTCACATTTTTATTCTGTGCCATGATGAGGACGTCGTCCGCATACTGGCATGTCGCAGTGTGTGGTTCCGTGGGGAAATCGGACATGTAAGCTGCGAAGAGTAGCGGGGAGAGTACACTGCCCTCTGGGACTCCGGCCGCTATTTGTCTTTTGGTAGACAGTTTTCCTTCCACTTTCACTCTGAAAGTGCGGTCCTGAAGGAAACTGCTAAGGATAGTGAGATATGGTGGAGGGATATTTGCCTGCTTAAGTTTGTACAGAAGGCCCTGGTGCCAAGTTGTGGCGAAAGCCTTTTCCACATCCAGCAGCACCGCTATGGTCTTGATGTTTCCCTGGAAACCCAGAGACACCATCTCGGCCACACGCAGCAACTGCATGGACGTGGAATGACCCCGACGAAAACCAAACTGGTGATCCGGTAGGAGTTGCCTCTCCTCAAACAGAGGTAATAGGCGGGTGTGGAGCAACCGCTCAAAAACTTTTGAGACGATTGGGAGAATGCTGATGGAACGGTAGTTGTTAGGAAAGACCGGGTTTTTGGTCGGTTTCAATAAACATACCACCCTCGCTTCCTTCCAGAAAACCGGAAAGTAACGAAGACGGAGGCATGCATTGAAGATCCGAGTCAAACGAACCACAGCCTTTTTGGGTAGGTGCTGAAGCATGAGCGCTGTGACGCCGTCATGTCCAGGGGATTTGTTAGGGTTCAGGCTTAGGATTTCAGACATCACCGCTTTCGGGGTGATTATAGGAAGATGGATCCTCTCATGTAGCCGCCGTGGTTCCTCATAGAGGTAATCCACGGTTGCATCCACGAGTTCGGTAAAGTCTTCGTCTTGCGGGTCCTCCCGGGGTTCAAACTGTACCTCAAGGTGGTCCGCGAACACAGTGGCCTTCTCGTCGGGCTCAAAAGCGAGTCTCCCACGAGTGCCGTGCAAAGGGTGCTGGTATAGGGCCTTGTCCTTCCTCAAGGCCTTTATAATCCGCCAGGGTTTCTTTTCCTGTAGGTCTACAGTTTGCATTGTATTTTCCCAGGCTGATGTTCTATGCGCACGGAGCAGTCGCCTTACCAGGGATTTGAACCTCTGGTAGACTGCTCCTATCCTGGGATGGCGGAAACGCTGCCATAGCTTCCGAACAGTTGCCTTGGCTTTTATCAACTGTCGGAGTTCTATAGGTATGGTTCTAGGGTCTGGGGTGTTGGTGGGAATGCGGTGGATGTGTGCGCGTACCGCATTTAGGATCTGGTGGGAAAAGTCCGACGCTGCCTCTTCCAGCGCCTCGATATCATCGATGCGAGGTCGAGGGTCGACGGAACGGTTTAGTTCTAGGACTGCTGCATCCCAGTCGGTCTCAAATGTCCAGTCTGAGTTTAACAGAGCTGGCATGGCTACTGTGGAATCTACCACAACAGGGTCATGGAGATGCAGACTTTGGCTTTGTTTTGATAATTAATATTACATGTTGCAGATGCTTAATATGGAATGACAAATGTTTAGATTTGTCATTATGTACTTCTTGTATTTTTCTGTTGTTTTAGAATTCTATGTTGAGAGTAACCATAAATATGTTTAAAACGACATGACGAATTTTATAATGATGCAATAAAAGAAGTAGCAAAACCCGGGAAAACGGATTTTGGTACCAGGACTCAGCTAGCGACATCTAACGGAATAATAACGAGATGAACCAACCTCAACTTGACAAATTAAAGCTTTAAGCCGAGGTCCCACGGTCCAAACTTTTTTGACCAAACGTTTTGTATCTAATGGAGTTGCACACAACAGAAATAGTGCTTTTCAGAATATGCATTTTGGTCCAATACAAATAACAGTTCACATAGCAAGTGTGAAAAATAAACATGGCGTTATTCTAAACGATTGTCGGGGTTATACAAATTTGTAACTCACAGTGCAATTGACGTAGGATTATGAATCTTATTTTATTGTACACTGTAACTCATAAAATCGTTTTTACATATGTACACTACAAATGCTAGATGTGTGCGCCTTTTGTCACTCTACACACATCTACTCGATAGTCATTCTCTTCCCACATACGAGTCAACATGGCAACGGTGATGATTTCAAAGGCGGCTTGGATGCGCTGCTTCACTTCCTGAATATCCACCGGTAGAGGAGGAATAAATACCTGATCTTTAACATATCCCCACAGGAAGAAATCGCATAGTGTAAGTAAGATCTGGTGAACGTGGTGGAAAGAGTAAGAGCATCAGATCACCTTCCGTTCCACGTCACATCCATCGTCGTGGAAGTTTTTGGTTTAAACATGCTCTTACTTCCCTTTGGAAATGAGGTGGTGCACTATTCTCTCATCTGGGGTAACAGCCATTCTGTGAGCATGTCCAGGTAAGTCAGCCCTGTCACTGTCTATTCATTGAAGAAGAACGGGTCATAGACCTTCGTGTTTGAAATACCTTAGGGGAGTCTCGCACATGCTCCATATAACAGTGGGTGTTCGTTGTACCCCAAATGTGAACGTTTTGTTTGTTTACCTTTCCATTTACATGAAAGGTAGCTTCGTCACTGAAAACCAATCTGCCAAGAAAACCATCATCTTCATTGCGTTCCTGCAGCGCCATGCAAAAGATGAAACGTAGGGCTTTGTCGTTAGCTGTTAGAGCTTGATGCGATTGTAGGCGATATAGCTTTACCTTTAGACGCCTTCGTAACACACGCCAAACTGTGGTTTGAGGAACTTGCAGTTCCCTGCTACATTTCGTAGCTGATTTCTTAGGACTACGGAGATAAACGTTCCTAATCCGATTCACACCCGCTTCTGACACAGCGGGACGCCCACTGCTTCTCCCTTTGCACAAATAACCTGTATCCACAAATTGTGCGTATCTTCTGGGAATAGAGTTGTTGGAAGGAAGCTCCTTCCCGTGTTTTGTCCGAAAATGGCGATGGACTCTGGTAACGGATCGGTGTTGATATTCAAGAGTACAAAAAGCTTTCTCCTTACCGCTAACCGCCATTTTGTTAAACATGCTATTACTGCCATCTGTTCGGTAACTTATGTATTGCAGTTGACGCAAAATAAACATTTGAGAGTTTGTCTAACCATAACTGCAACAATAAAAATGGTATATTTTCCACGTTTAAAAAAATTCACTAACCCCCGAAAATCATTTAGAATAAGCCTGTATTAATTTAGCGATTGCTATATTAAGTATAGGTTTATTCCCACGAGTCTGAGTAGGAAGAAAATATGTATTAGAAGAGAAACTGTTGGTGGGTACGTTATGGTTAGAATGAAGAGATCAGGGCGCGGGCTGAGGTATATTAGGTCTGCTACAAAAGGAATTGAGGTTAGAGGAACCGGAAAATTATCGCAATTTTCTAAAAATTGGCGGAGATTTGTTTTTCAACCTTTTTCACCGTGTAGAAGACAAAATTACATACTAGGACACATATGAAACTATCTATTACAGCGCGAAGGAGATAAGGAACAATTGTAATGGTTTTAATCTTATTATGCATGGACAGGAGATTTGAACTCATTTCATAATAAAATTAAAACACACTATTAACTGGGTTTCTTGTTATTTATAAAATAGCTATTCAATGACCACCTCAGTAATATATGTTAATAGTCAGGAAAAATCGTTAATTAATCTTCCAGAAAAGAATACCCATCACATTAAAAGAGCCACGAGCCGTACATACAAAACAGCTGACTACATATTGCCTGCACAGTCCGCCATATTGTTACGTTACTGACGCTGATAGACTATTTTCAAGTTGTTGGATGAAAAAAATTAGATGTAACTCAATCGCATTGTATAAAACGAAGTTGCATACCTACAAACAAGGATAGATGAGATGTAATGCCACCTGGATCGCCTACCACCACCTTAAATGATAATATCAACGAATTTCTCGATGATGGGAAATACGAAGTAGATGTGGACGTAGCTTGCATAGATACCGCTAGACGAACAATCCGCAAGGCAAATGAAGTCATTTCAACTCGAAAGAGTACAATTTCAGGTAGCACATGCTCTCAAATGCAAACCCAATTAATGTCACACTGACTTCGCCCAACGTAACATCAACTGTTAAGCTCCCAGCAACCAAATTAGAAGCATTTATCGGAGTTGTTAGGTTTTGGTCAAAATATTAGGAACAATTTGAGTCGCCTGTGGACAAAAACCCAACGTTGTCCACAGTCAAGAAACACGACTTACTTCATAGATACCTCGATGGGGAGCCAAAAAGATTGTTGGATTGAATATTGGTGGCTGTCAAAGTATACAAAGACGATCTCAAAATTACATTATGTGGTCAAAAATAGGATCATACACGTACAAAATAAACCGCTTAAAAGGAAGTGGTATATGATAATCATGATATGCTTATTGCATGAGTTATGGAGAACAAAAGAAAGCCCTCTTAACATTTCATTTAAAAGTGTTTAAACTAGAGAAACATTTAAATGAAAACGGTCATATTAGGGAGATAGTTAATGGCACAAAAGCAGCTTTTTGCCATTAATTGTTCATTTTAAGGAGATATGCATGTTACCTGTTTTGACTTCATTTGTCCCCTAAGGTTTTCTATTTACACAAAATCTTGTGAGGATGAATATTACACATAGGAAAACAGATAAAGTAACCAGCTGTAAAAGTAACTCTCTTATCGTAGAGTATGTCACATTACAGCATACCTAATATTTACACAACTGTATATGATGCAAGATCTAGGAAGATGCCCCAATTTAGTAACTCCAAATTTCAATAGCGATTTTATTTTAGCAATAGATATGTTCAGTACCTTAGGCACACATTGAAAAGAGGATTTGTCCTACAATGACAGTATCGTTTACTAAATGTACGAGTTACTGCATCAGTAAAAAGATTACACAACTTCAGGAACTTTTTATAGATTTATTTTAATTCTGGCGTTTGCCTCATTAGTTAGATTTGTTTATTTATATTTGTTCTTTTACTAGTATTTTCATTACTTTCTTTGCTACACATATAAGAAAAGTATTGTATTCCATCCAAAAATTCGATGTTGAGATCTCACCGGAAATATATGTTTTGAGGTTCCCTGAATAAAAAAAAAAAAAATAAATAAATAAATAAATAAAAAAAAAAACATTTTTAGAAAAAGATATGTGTGTCTGTGTGCAGCACAGCACAAAAACGAAAAATCGGTTAAAAACCAAAGTTGGTATTTAATTTTAATGTATTTTAAAGATGCGAAATGAAGATTTTGAAGAAAATCGTCCCCTAAACTACCCATTACATGAAACATTTTTTGAAAATTTTGTTCTTGAAAATAGCTCTAACGATTTTGATTAAAATGTCGTTGTTTCAGATATTTTTATGGCAAACGAAATATATATATTTTGAATTTTATGGCTATAGCCTATGTAGTCCTGTTTACTCTGGATGACCTTTGCATAACTTGTAAACCATAAGAGATAGACCATATCTTACCCAATCAAAGATGTAGATCGTGCTAAAACACAATGTCTAAATATTTTTTTAGAGTGAACCATTTCGGAGATATTCCTCGTTATCTGTGTGAGCTTCGGAAGACATAAAGCTTTCGCCAAATAAAATATCGTGATTCATGTTTTATATCTTAGCCGTGCAAAGAGAACGAAATCTCAAAGCTTTAAAAGATTTGAGTGTCTTTTTTTAATTTAAGGATGGCCCCAACCCGCCGTCCTTGGTGGCGATCATCCAGAGGAGCTACATCGCCTCCCCATGCACATGCTCATGCACAAGCAGGGGGACAGGGTGCTAGTGTAGTAATAAGTGTGTGTTCGGGTTCCGCGTAGCACCCCGGCAGTGTGGCGTATGTGCTAGCATGCAATACATGCATCGTGTATGTGTTGTGCCGGGTGATACTCATACCATAGGTCTGAGTAGCACCATCGGGAAGTGAGTGAATGAGTTTGTTAGTAGGACTAACAGACTGACAGTGTAACGTTTGTATAGGGGGAACTTGACAGACTGGACATTGTTGGTATGGCTACCGAAGCCATAGGGACAGACTGACGGACACTGAAGGATAGAGGCAAATATAGAGTGTATTACGCGATTTAGTGGTTGGGCGGGTGTGTGGTGAAGTTAACATGCCATGCAATGTGATAAGCTGTAGTCATGCAAGCTGTGTTTTTAAAAGGTAGTGTTAGGAGACGCACTTTCCTAAAATCATGTCCGGATCCATAGCCAGGTCATATTCCTTACAGGTGGGGGGGCCCTCTAACCCCCCGGTCCGCCCTGAAACATAGGGACTTTGAGGGCTAACAGGAAATAAGGAAAATTGGAGGGATGGTCAATTGTTGAAGTAAGATGATCAGTGATGCAGTTGGCAGCTGTGGAGCTGAAACAGAGAAGTTAAGGAGGTTTAAAAGTGTTAAATAAGTGTATGGCTACATCAATGGCTGGATTTGGGTTAGTTATGGATCTGTCGAAGAGATGAAGTGGTCGTTTATGTCCAAGGGGGTCTGTTTCGTAATTGCCTATGGATTGTACGAGTTCATTGTGATTAGTTTTTGTTCGGTCATACAAGTCAGCGGCAAGCTTTTTGATGAATTCCTCAAGATTGAGTATCTTGAGTTCATCATGGAGTTTCCAAGCCGGAGCAAAAGCAGGAACCTTTGCAATGACTCGGAGTATTCTGTTTTGAAAACGAATGAGTGTTTTAATGTGTGTAGCAGCAGCGTATCCCCATACGGGGGAAGCGTATGTGAGTATGGGACGGATAAGTGTTTTATATAGTGTGAGTCCAAGTTTGGGGCTTAGTGCACTATTAAGGTTGATGAGGGGGTAGAGGTTGCGGAGTTGGGCTTGTGCTTTGTGTCGTGTTTGTTTAATGTGTGGTTTCCAAGTAAGTCCCTGGTCCATTATTACTCCCAGGTACAATACTTGGTCAGTCCAGGGGATGTCACTGTTGAATAGTTGTAGGGGTGCCAGAGAATGTGCTGGATATCTATGTTTTATTTTCCTCGTGAAGATAATGGCTTGGGATTTCTGACTATTTACTTTTATTCGCCATTTTTGGAGCCATGGTTCCAGAGTAGTAAGTGCAAGGCTTCTGTATTCCCACATTCCCCGGTACCTACAAGAAAATAAACAGTAAGATAATTTCTGCAAATGATTATCTCAACTAACATGAAGACGATGGTTTGTACAAGAGTAGAAAAAGTCATGTGAGTGCAACATGTCAGATTTTTTAATATTGAAGCTTATCTGGCGTTTGCCAAGATCCAATTTAAAAGGGCGCTGATGACGAGGTAGTTGATCGCCCTTAAAATTACATCATATCGTCGTCATCATCATCATCATCATCATCAACATGATCATTTACCAAATGGAAATATATTGTAAGCAATTAAATATCATAGTTACTGAGTCAGGATTGATTAAACCAAACAAAACTGTTCCATAGAATGGAGTTAAGCGCAAGTGTTTTACTTGTTTGTACTATACTAAAGGATATTGAGAAACCAAAGTGAAATGGCTTGCTTAGGGTTTGTAAGTGTTGAAAGCTTTTCAAGGGTAGCAATTCAGAAGAAACTTACATTATAATTGTAAGTATAGATACACATCTTAATTACAAACTAAATTGGCACAGGACATTGTATTGTATACGAAGCAGCCGTAGTAATATGGTTGCAAATTGGAAGCTATATATCGTTGTGTCTGTTTACGACCTGCCCTTTAGTTTTACTTTCGTTTTTATTGCCCTTAGAAGGATTGAGGAGAGACACTAGAGTAAAGCTGCAGACAAAAGATGCCATTTAAATGCATTTTATTTCGCTCTACCACGTTATCACCGCTTCAGTAGTAAACAGTCAGAATGGCTTTCACTTTCAAATAAAACCAAGGACATAAAGCTTTATAGATCACTTGCGATGGTTACACTCTGAAATACAATTTTAAACCGTTGTATGCAGCGGCATTAGAAATTAAGTTATTTATATTGTGCTCAGCGTAATTTAATGCAAATCCATAACAATCCATAACCGCCACAAAGGACGGTTCAGGTCACCTACCTCACACCACTGCTTTGCTAAGCAACGCCTGAAAAACTGAAAAATAATGAATAATAAATAATAAATGAATGAATAAAAATAATACATGAATGGATAAACAATAATGCACATGTACAAATATATAAATAAATGCATAAATAAGGGACTAAGGGAGTAAATGAGTAAACAAAGAAGTAAAATAAAGAAACACGCACACGCACAAACACATAAATTATTATTATAATTATTATATAATTATAAGCTTACATGTGTTCGTTCTAAATCGCTAATAGGACATTTACACAGCTCAGCTCTAAACCGGCGTCATCACTGAAAGTTGACTCAGAATTTAAGCATTTGGCATAGTATATTGAAATACTCGCCTTCAAATGGTTTTCTTGTAAAGCACTGAACCAACTGTTATGATTGCTAATACTGGTTTAAGTTTCGCAGTCAATAAAATGTTGAAGGTTGCTGATTTTATAAGTATAACTGTCGCTATCTCTGGTTTGTCAGTTATATAAAAGTCGTCCAGAATAAAATTAGAGAAAATTAGAAATAACGAAACCTTTTCCTTGTAATGGGTGGATTGACATCGAAGGATTTTCTTGAATCTTCGTGTCGCATAGTTTGAAGATGCTGAACTTAAATAATACATTTTGCTTTTAAACCTCGTCCCGTTATGAATACGTTGTTCAGAGACATACTCGCGAGCGCACGAACTTTTTCCCACAAATGCCTTTTTTGGATTGAGAGACTTTAAAATGCATGAAATTTCGATATTAAATTTATGGGCGGACTGCTATACACCCTC
Organism: Tenodera sinensis; assembly: GCA_030765045.1. Lineage (NCBI taxonomy): Eukaryota > Metazoa > Arthropoda > Insecta > Mantodea > Mantidae > Tenodera > Tenodera sinensis. The sequence goes on along the minus strand of CM060969.1, from coordinate 87,792,143 downwards.
TGTTTAGTATAGGTTAGCAGCACAAAAAGTGAAAACGGCCGTTATTCTTTCTTGCTGTTTACTTTAGCCAAAGGTGATGGCCATATAGTACTCGGCAAAGCCATGAGGCGTATCGGAAAGAATGTGAAGCTGTCCAGCTGTTTACGCGAGCTTATCGCACAAACAAGGCGAGGCAATGTGTGTACACTCTGTTCAGATGCAAACATATGCTCAGGACAGCAATGTCTCATACATCGACAGGTGCGAGAGATCATCTATTTGTGTTTTATCACTGACTATATGCCAAGTTACTATTATTTTGCTCTACAAATAAACAAGATAAGAAGCGATCGCAGCGCTCGACCACCAGCTTATTACATATCCAACGGGAAACCATGCTTTTTTTTAAGCAACCTACTTTACTGTTTCCAATTAATCTGTATTTTATATTTATTGTTCTTTCTGGTTGTCACGCATTCATTATACATTATTCAATTCCTTTCTCACTGCTCTAATATCATCCAAGGTTTTTCTGTATTATGTTTTGTTTTCTCAACTCGATGCACATTTTCTAGGTAGAGCAGTTAGTTGAAGAGGAATCTTGGGGCTTTTATCTTGAGACTGGCAGAAAGACTGGGGCTTTTAAATTATACTTGGAACTCTAATCACCGTCCATCTAACTGGGTCAGCGGTTGCATCGATTTGCCACACTGCTGCAATTACGTGCCCATATCCCCTGACTAACTGCAGTTGATGTTCGGTCCAGATCACACCAATTCCCTGCGAGCAACCCCGACAGTACAAAACGTCTGTTCCTGTTGATGCGAACCAGTGGTTTTAGAGGGAAAAAACGTCGTGTAATTGGTAGCGTTTGCATCAATTACTAGGATAACAAACAATCTACTACAGACAGCCTACAAGGTTTACTCCAGAAAAAATAATTTTATATATTAAACGCTTTTTGTTGTGCTTTAATGGTATTAATATTTGACGTATAATTTCTTCTTTGTGGTCAACTACTTCCGCTCCCCCTAGCACAGAGGTAGCGCACCTGCCTTTGGCGTGGAGAACGCGGGTTCGATCCCCGGTACCGGCATGGTAATTTTTCTCCGTTCGGAGGTCTGGGCCGGGGTGCACTGCCTCGTGGTGCCAACTTAGTTATCCTAATAGAGAGGTAACGTGCCTTAACTTAAAGGATCAATAGTCGTTTTACGGTCCGAGAAGTCCGCGCACTCATCGCCGCCACCCCTATTCTGCACTCCTCCGTGGTCTTAGCTGTGGTTGGAGAACGCAGTGGCCGGGCGATAAGGGTGCCCTCACTGTAGCGGAAACGCACTAAGGGGTGAACTAGTAATATTTGTACAACTGATACCCTATTATTTAATACCTACACAACGTTAGTAGTATAAAAGAGAGACAGAAAGAGATGAAAGCATGACATACGTTCTAGAGAAAATAGTTTAAGGATCTCCGCTGATAAAACGATATACCTTTTAACAACTATTACCAAAGAAGGTTCACAATTCAGGCATGACGTTATCAATATGGTAGGAAGAAAAGCTGTTTTGTTTAGTCCTCTGCAAGGCAAACCGCGACGACATTGTCCAATAACCCAATGCAGCGGTACGTCCGGTAAATTTGCAAAACTTTAAACTCTGTTATATAATCGTTCTTATTTATCACCTTCTTATTTATATGATCTATAGTACATTTTATGTTTGAACACGCCATAATGTAGCACTTATACGGCACTGTAATAGCCCTCGTTATATCTAACGATATTGCTATCCAGCAATCAAAGCTACAGTTGTTCATAACCACACTACCAATTAAAAGAGCACGAGTTCATAACGACATTGCTAACTACCAATCAAAAGATCCGCATGTAGCTTCAATTTAGCGTCTGCGCACATTCCCACGCAGCTGAAAGCGACAATATTGATTCAAATATGTGAAATTAAGCTACTCTGTTTAATAATTAATATTGTAAATAACATTCTAATAAATTCAATTTGTCTTCTGGTTTTGAAAGGCTACTTTTTTTAGAGGCTGCAGCATATATGCATATTCCGTGTATCATTGAGTCAAGGTCAACATAACAAAAGTTGAAGGCGTAATTATCGATTCTGGCATGTACAATCGAATAACAAATACATTATTAAAATGCCGGGAGCATAAATAGTTGTATGAAACTTGAATAGTCGCTACTGCTCGTTTCATAATATATACTCTCATCGTAGTTGCTGCCTTTATGCTCTCGTTGCTTAATATGCTGTAATGCAAACAGAGGTTTTACGATTTTAGTAAGAAGGAAAGAACAAACTCTGCTGCCACTGTCAATATGGCATTATCAGCCCATGAAATCATTGTTTACTAGTATCGGCACTCCCTCGCATTGTGCATCTGTCCTTCATTACGCCCTGCTGCAAATGATCAACGAGCCAAGCTGTGAATTGCGAGTTTGGTTAAACTCCTGTGTTTTCACTCTGCTAGAGGCACATGTATAATTCAGAGGCGATCTGTTGTCAAGCACAGTTAGCTTGCAGTTCACTTCATTGGTAGACTGCATTGTGAAGACATTTGCGCCTTCTGTCTGGGGAATCCAAGAGCTTCTCTGTCCATTGCTGCATGTATTAAGCAAATGGGACATCGAGAGACCTTCAGGAATAAGGCAGGCAACTCTTGCTTGCTCTCTAATCAAAAAGGTCCCTTCGAGCGCTGTGTACCTAACCCAACAGCCACATCTGGCTGTCAGATCACGAACTTAATTAACTTGTCATACTGTCGAACCCAAGCTAACTTTTCCTTCTTGGAATCAAACTCCGAGGGAATTCTGTTCTTGTTTCAATTTTCAGAAAAAACGAAAGAACCGTCACATACTAAGGGGAATGTTTCTTTACACACCAGTTAACGTGCTACAACGTTGGAAAAAATAAGTTTGTTTCCGCCTACAGTATTAAAATAAGTTTGTTTCCGCCTACAGTATTAAATAAGTTTAGTTGATAAAACTTCAGTGAAGTAGGAGAAAACTGTAGTGATAAGAATGACATATAACCCTCCCTTCTGTAACTATTTTAAGCCTCCCCATTTACCCCCTAGGGTTCGAAGCTATTAAAATTCTGTCATATTTGTAACAAAGTAGCCTCTGATATACATATTCAACGAAACGGGATTAAAATTTGGTGACATGAACATGAAAAAGAAACCCCGAACCTCAAATTTTAAAATATTTGTAAACATTGCGTAGCATGTGACAATGTAGAAGATTAGGGCTTTTCAATGATGAAAGAATTATCAAAGTGATTGAGTGGCGTTTGAGATTACTCTACAAACAGGCACACACACGGGCGCGTACGCGCGCGTTTTCTTCCTTCCTTTGTAATATTAATATAGAGTTAGCATGTCCTGTAAACAAAATTGATTACAACACAAACATAAAGGAAGTCAAGCAGAACTTTCTCACATGAAAGCTGTGAAATAGAGGAAGTTCAGTGCATAGAGATTGTTTAGAAGTTTTGACACTGTTTCATTAGACACACATCTGAGGCGTTTAATAAAGAGTATTAAAGAGGCAAAATATAAGATAACTATTCCTACCGCTATAAACAGGATCCAGTGTCGCTTTTTAAATTGTGTATTCTGTTTGCTCAAATGTTACACCATGACTGGAATAAACTGTAACTAGTCTTTGCTTTTACACGTATTCTCTGTGAAATAGGTATAACAAGTAATGGTTTATGTTGCATATAGCCATTCTCTGTGGGGCACATCGATTATTTTCTATTCTGTAGCATTCGCAATGAAGAGGTTTGAAATCCTTAATAGTGTTTTAGTAATATGTAAATTGAAATTTGGAGGTATTTTATAACTCATGTCCATCTGAAAGAATACGACGTTTAAACGCTGAAAGAGCAATCAAAATCGTTCGTGTGCTTTTCGAGATTACCCTATATAATACACACATATCCCTCTTTATAATGTAAGAAAACCACAAAATCCAATCCAGTTACTTTTTCTTACTTTATAATGTTCTAACTGAATGCACAATAACACAGTTCTCTTTTATTGACGTTAACACAGTCTGGCTTCTTTCGTGATGTTACAACTTACAACTGTTTTCTTCTCGTAATCTTGGCTCACTCCTTTCTGTCTATCTTCACTTTTTCTGTCTCTCAAACAGCTAACTAGGATGATAGAATCACTCAGCACTCATTAACTGCTTCGCTATCTTCCTCAGGCAGCTGACACACACACACACACACACACACACACACACACACACACACACACACACACACACACATACACTAAAGCTAACAACTGAGTGACCCCCAGCTCTCGTTGTCTCGCCTCCTTGTATGGCGTGGATGACGTAACACGGACCTTTCTCGAACTTCTGCAAATATACAGGCCAAATTTCTCGAATGATCTCGAAAACTCCTTTGTGTTGCTGTTCTGATTGCTATCATGTGTTCACCAACAATCGCGCGAGGCAGTACCTTTGATGCACGTACCGCTTGTGGTGTAAGGCAGCCCGGCCCCAAGCCTTTGCTGTTGCCACTGCCGTCCGCCGGCGTCACAATAACATTACTGTAACCGAGGGCAAAGAAAGATTGAGAATGCCTCACACTACCTTGTAATCGCCGGCCGGCAAATAATGGGCGGCCCAGAACAAACTCCATTGCACACATTTCTAAAAATTTTGGAAGTACACTAGCTTGTTTACGACAGCACCCGAAAAACTTCGATTTCCACAAAAGTCGCAGGTAATTCAGAGACTATATAAGCTATCGGTACGGACCGAGCAGAGTTAGTTTTATCGTCAGAATTGAACAGCGAACAGTGCAGTTGTGAGTATGTCAAGGTCAGTCAAGACGGCTGTGAGTTGGAAGATCAAGGATTGTAAATTCTGCTACGATACAACAGATGAGTTGTAAATTGTGATCTGCAATAGTGTTACCGCTTTGCTAATAGTTTTAAGAAGAAATAAAGTGACACAAAAAGTAACCAGATTTGTCAATGTCACATTAACATAGGTAATTAGGTGACTAAGGTTGAGCAATGTGTTTTTGAAAAAAAAAGAAATATCTATATCATTGTTTAGGAAGCTATACAATTAAATACGCAAAAATAAAAACGCAATTCCTTGTGGAGAAGAGCCAGTAGGACTTGGCGTTGCTACATATAAGGATTTATATTTCTGATATATGAATATATTGAGCGAGTTTTATTCGAACTATGTAAAACTATATACGATTATAAGGTTATGAATGTAAATTTCAGCAGTTCCCAAATGTTGTACATTGGAAGTAAAAAGTTGTTTCGGCCATACAGGAACAAACATTAAACCAAGTAATATTTCCACTTGAATGTTACTCACTGTTAGCCCATCACCGGCACAGATGAACGTTAAGTTTGTTGTTGTTGTTTTAAATATCTACAGCAATGCAAACTGAACTACACGGCATTAAATATTTCTTCCTAAAGCCTGTTGCATACTTGGTGATACAAGAAGCAGCCCCCACAGGGAACAGCTTTTGCTTACTTCTGGATTGTTAACTTTCATTGAAAACGTTTGTTTCTCAATGTGTGGTAGTCTTGGCTAGACAACTTGCTAATATCTTACTGTGGAAGTTTATATTTCAAGAATTTTCCTCAATATTTTTCCCATTCCTAGTTTGACTACCCTCATCCTGGGGAGTTAAGGAAATAGACGGTGTCTAACACAAAAAAAGAAAAGAAAAGAGAAAAACCTAAGCATGACCAACGGGAATCGGGTACAAGACCCTCCGAGTGCGAAACACTCGCACGTTGCCGCGAGCTGTCTCGCTCGGTAATAATACGGCTAACCAGTCGGAATGCTCATCGCGGAGAATTGTGTTTCATGTTACGTCAACAAGAGGCACCAATTGTGTTTTATTTCTCTTGCTTAATATACTCGCTGTTATGACGAGTTATTCCTTATAAAGACTTACCGCTGGTTGGGTCATCAGAGGCATTTGCCATCAATTATTTAGGTTTATTTAATTTCTATCATCTTATTATCCGTAGCTGCAAATTGTTCATTAAAGAAATTGAAGCAGATTGAACTGTGATAGTCACACGCTTTAATTTCTGCTCTAATTTAATGACATAGGTTCTTTATCATCTATTGTTTGTATTCTTGAATATTGATAATTTGCTTCAGATATCCATAAAGCTTTTGTTGTTTGGAATATATTTAGACATTGCTGGGGCTCCAAACACAATATTAAAACTTTTTCAGTATACTCACGCACTAAAAGCCAACAGGCAATGTAATTTGAACACCGATGGGAAGGATGCAGATGAATAAGGTTAACGTGTTCAAGACCTAGAGTGCCGTAGTTTGCTTACAATATACAAATGAGTCCTGCCCCTTGCTTTTCTACATAGAAATCATGTGGTTAATCAAGGATCTTTAAAGAAAAACAGTCGATCTAAGAAAAACAAACTACTTGAAGTGCACATGAAATATTTACGCTTTGTCTCCATCACATCATGCGACCTCCAGCGCACCTTCTCTAGTACGACGTTTAAGTGAAAACCGCACGAGATTCACTTTTGAGACTTCTAGAAATTGTATTGTAGTACACTGTACTGCTAATTCTGCAACCACAAAAGCATAATATCGTAAAGAAGAAGCGATCCAATAAAATTCTCAAGTAAAAACCACGTTTTCCCGTCTATCACTGTAGTGTAGCGCAATGCATGGAAGTGGGGGGGGGGGGGGGGGGGGATGTAGATCTCTTTCGGATGATCGCCACTAGATGAGGAGAGGCGAGGGAAAAAAAGAACAAGAAGAAAAAAGAAATACCGGCGCCACTCTTGCGATTCCAGCCATGGGCCGGCTACCTCTGAGGATGCCCGACGGAGAGACGGGCGAAACGTTAGGTATTTCAACATCCACTGAACCATGGTTAATGAGTCTGGAAGCTTCTTTTTACTTTTTCTAATGCGTGTAGTAAGTACAAGTATTGTATTCCACCCAGAAAGTCGATGTCGAGATTTCACCGGAAATATATGTTTTGAGGCCTCCGAATTAAAAACAAAAATACTTTTAGAAAAAGGTACGCGCGTGCACGCGTGTGTGTGTGTGTGTGTTGGTCTCTGTGTGTGTATGTGTGTGTCTGTGTGCGCGCGTGTCAGTCTTTTGACAGCATCAACGAAAGGTTGATTAAAAACCAAAGTTGGTTTTTAAGTTTAATAACTTTTGAGGATGCGACACGAAGATTTTTAAGAAAATTCCTGCACCCTAAACTACACTTTACATGGAAAAAGTTTCGAAAATTTTGATTTTTTCGAAAATAGTTCTTAACAATTTTGATTAATATGCCATGTTTAATATATTTTTATGGCAAATGAAATGTATAGTTTGAATTTGCTGGCTATAACCCATGTAGTCCTGTTTACTCTGAATGACTTTTGCATAACTGGTAAACCGTAAGAGATAGACCAAATCTTACTATACAAAAATGTAGATCTCGCTAAAACACACAATTTTTGTCCAAATAGATTTTTTTGTAGGATGAACCATTTCGGAGATATTCCTTGTTATTTGTGTGGGTTTTGGAAAACTTAAACTTTCGTGAAATGGAACATCATTATTCACATTTTTATATGTTAGCGGTGCAAAGAGAACGGAATTTGAAAGCTATAGGATATGACTATCGCTCAAAGCCTACTGTGGTCCCATATTCCCCTTGTTCATACAAGGAAATACGCAATAAGATAATTTCTGCCAATCAACACGAAGAAGATATAGGAGTAGGAGTTTGTAAGAATGGTTAGTACAAGAACAGAGAAGCCTTTTGAGTACAGCACATCAGATGTTTGTTAATTTAATACTACTTTATGGTATATTAGTCTACGATCTCTTGAAGAACATACGGATAAAGATACACCGATACACTTTTAGTGAGGACAACGCTTTCACTCAAACTATCAGCGAAAATTCACTATTTCTACAAAAATAAAATGTTGAAGCGTAAGTGGCTGAAAGTTTTGGAATTTAGGTAACATCACAACATCGGGATGTTGTGGTGATACATTTAGTCTCTATTAGTACGAAATAGTACACTCTTCCACGCATGGCATCGATTTTCTAACCACAAGACTGCTTTAAAAAGAAGCTGTCAGGCTACAGCGAAAGGCTTTTGAAAGCTTGCGTTGCTTCTTAAGTAATTTAGAAGGCTGCAAAGTAAGAGATATGCATGGCAGGCCTACATTGGCTGCAGGAAGGAAAACTGCTTCTAAGTCTTAGAGATTCCTCGATAATAACAGCACAGAGTTTACAGTTTTTTGTAAGAATATATGTTCCACAGTTCGTGAACAAAATGGCAAAATATCCGATACTAAATTGTGCTTAAAATAGGCACAAACATAATATGCACTAAAGTATTTCCTCTTTACTTTATAGGTAATTCCACTAAAATGTCATAATATTAATAATATTGTGACTTTAGTCTACCTCTTTCAAACTCTCGCTTCATTCTATTTTTACATTCATTTCAACTAGTTGAACTTTCGTTAAGTGTTTGCTTAGTTCACTGTTACTTCACTAATGTGAACTGGTTCTGCTATTCATTGCCACTTCATTCTCTTCTGTGACGTAGGGAAGAACTCCGAACGTAGCATCTTCTTCCGGACGGACCACGGATCTCTCCAATCTCGTGCAGTAGAAGCACTGTAGCCGTCACCAACTCGAAGAACAGCATGCGTCGCGCCGGAAACGCATGCACTCACTCACTCACTCACTGTCACTCACTCACTCACTCACTCACTCACTCACTCACTCACTCACTCACTCACTCACTCACTCACTCACTCACTCACTCACTCACTCACTCCATTACCTGTATGCATGTATTTTTACTTTCTCTACTGCTAAGCTATAGTATGATATGGTATATTTATTTACACTTTATCATTTATACCAATTAATTACAATCCTATACTGCTTAAATGCCTACGCCATAATCTAATACAGTATAACATAATTTTCCACACTTCCCTGAGTTGCTCTATTTCTATGGACCCATAGCATCAAAACCCGTGGTTACCGAGCTATTGGGTCCAATTTACTGATTTACTTTCAAGAATCTACATTCCCTTCTTTCTCCTTATTTTTAATCTTTCTTAGCCATCGATTTCTAACTAAACCTAAAAATTGTCCTATTTCCATTAAACTTTCCTTAGATTTAACACTCAACATCCTTTTACCGACAATTTCATTTGGTAAATGAAATTTCTTCTTCATTTCTTCTTTCGCAATTTTCCTCTTAAAGCCATTGTTCCTTAAATACCAATAATTCTTATAATTAATATTACATAATGGGCACTTTCCTTGCTTTTCTCTTTCCCCTAACATTTTTAGGATCATCACCCCTATCCTTGCCCATGAAAATCCCTCTCTTGCTGTTCTGTCACAAATATCAGCACAATTTTCTCTTTTCCGCATCATTTTTCCGCTGTATGTCTACACAATGAAGATTCCTTGTTAGTTATAGTAAATAGAAGTATTATAGTGAACCCAAAAATTTGATGCCAATGACTTCGATTTATCTGAATTAAAGATAATTAGAAGAACGTGTATATAAAATTACTCAAAAAGAGAAATAAGTTAAATATAAAACGTGGTATTTAAGTTTACCATCTTCCAAGGATGCGAAAAGGAGATTTTAAAGGGCCCCCACCCCAAAAGAGCCTTTACTGCTGCAGTAGAACCCCGTTAACTGCACATTCCATATAACTCCACCTTTATTATTTTATTGCTTTAAATCTTTTATCGTTAAACCTGATTGCAATAGTTTATATAATCCGTATAACCAGTATACGTAAGTTTTAAATGTTGTACTTATCAACCTGCCACATTCTCCCTCACAGTAACAAGAGATCTGATCGTGCGTTTACCTTAGATAGCTAGTCAGAACATAAGCAGCGACAGATCATTCTCGCGAAACCAAAATAATGCGGACACATAGCAAAACTCTTGTATGGAAGGTTTGAAGGTTTACTGCTTTACTCAGTACAACTTCTTTCTTCTTTCTCTGACTATCCTCTCCTTGTGTAGGACTTACACCCCATAGAACTTACTAGGGTCAGACGCCTATCGGGGAGCAGAGGGACCTCTGGACCAGACAGAGTGAGCACCTGGAAGCTGGTGGTCAGCCCAGTACCAGGTGTGATAGTGAGAAAGAAATGCAGGTGAAATGCAGGCGAAATCGATGATTGGAAGGGTGATAATGGAGCAATTGGTGGAATTAATGGCAGGGGAAACCGGAGAATCCGGAGAAAATCCACCCAGACACCGCTTCGTTCACGACGAATAACACTTTCGGGTCCCGCGTAGGTGGTATGCGAGAGGTCTAACCACTCAGCCACGACGCCGCCATTATACTTCCAGACTCAGGGAAGGATGAGGAATAATTCTGGCTGGAGAATCGAACCCGGGATCCCTTGCACATCAGGCAAGTGCTCTACCAACTGCGCTACGGGGCCAGGAAATCTCAACTTTCAGTTACATATTTCTCAGATTTCTCAGAATTCAGGCTCACTGTTAGTGTTGTGTTGTGTTGTGTTGTGCTGAACCTGTGAAAATGTCAAACAAGACAGAAAGACTATAGTTAACATGTGTAACAAGAATTATTGTTAAACTATGCTTTCGATGTAAACATTTTGGAGCCACACGTTGGTGCCACTGTTTGTAATAAGTGTTGGGGAGTCATTGTTCCAAGTAGAGTGGAAGTTTATTGCCTCACCTAGTTGTCCATTGTCAGCGTAATAATTAAAGTTGATAATATACTCCGTTGAATGACAATGTAGATGATTGTTGTAGTTTACCCTTCCTGCATAGCTCGAGCAAAGAAGATCTTAATCTCAGGGTATGCGTAGTTTTATGGAAGATGATGCTGGATTCAAACTTTAACACATTTTAATGACGTATCACTTTATACACTGTTGCGTTGACATATGCCGACTAATATTTATTCTTGGAGCTATAACTTATTAATCCACTAAATATAAATGAATAACTATAAACTTTTATAAACCCTTTGGTTTATACTTTGAACAAAGTTTAAACATCCATCTATCACTCACAATGAACCAGCGACAAGTGACGCCAGGTATTTAAAAATACCAGTTGACTCGCTGTTACACGCTGTTATATTTACTGGTATTTATATCAAATCATCACAATATTATTTGTTTATTATTATTATTATTATTATTATTATTATTATTATTATTATTATTATTATTATTATTATTATTATTATTATTATTATTATTATTATTATTATTATTATTATTATTATTATTATTATTATTATTATTATTATTATTATTATTATTATTATTATTATTATTATTATTATTATTATTAATTTATTAATTATTGTTTTTAAATTAGTTATGACTACCGGTATCAAATAAATTTCACTATCACATGAAAATGGAAATTAAATTGGATTCGTTAAAGAGACATTATAAATGTTAGGATATGTATTGTGCTAGAACGTGCATAAGTTGCAGTATTATGTTACGAATTGTGAATAACGGATCCCTTATTCCGTGAAACTAGACATTTCGGTAACTTGACAACTTCTCAGTCCACATTAGGTCGAGTTATCGGAGTTCAACTGCATTGACATTCTTGGGTATGCATACGAACAGTATTTCTCATCTGGTACATCTAAAGCATTGTCTTTTAACTCCATTATACTATTTTGCAGGACTTCGAAGTTTAATATTGAAAGAAGCTGCGTCATCTATTTTTCTTTCTCCTACTGTCCTTACTTCCGGAAGTAATTTTCACCTAGTTTCTCAGAATGTAGTTAGGACGTGCTTTTGTGCACAGAATTAGTTTCTCATGTCGTTTAGCTGGAATAGAACTACTTGTTGGTACGATTGCTGTGAAAGAAAAGTGGGAGTGTTCTTAGGAACAAGACTGGATCATAACACAGGAACACTGACCGAATATCCAGACATGGTGACTCCCTGTGGGAATGTTTAATTAAGAGCACTGTGAACTACGGCTGCAATTTGTGTGAACCAGTTTGCGGTGGGGCCATCCGTTTGCCAACAATTTAGGGATTGCACCATGTTGTTTTCCCGCTAAATTACACTCCACAGTATATCTCTGGACGAATACTCAGCGAGGTCAGTGAATCTCTCTCTAGTTTTGGAAAACGGAACAAATTCAATCATAGGGAACCTCAGCTGGACCGAGAGCAGGTAATGAATTCTGATTAAATACTGCTGATGTGTTAGAGGCAGCCAAGATTGTTGCGCCTCTCATCGCAGTAAATAGTTTTCATCTATTCCGTTCAACACTCTACTGACAGTAGTGTGCAGTAGCATGAAATGAAACATGTTTGCATATTTACAATATAATCAAGTCATATAACTTAACAGCACGTTTTATATTTAGATAGGCGCAAGCATCTAAACATATTGTGACAAAAGAAAAATCCAATTACTATTTCTGTCACTCTATTTTCTTTTAAACTGAAGCACAAAAGCACAGTGTTCTGTTATATCGTTATCATAGTCTACAGTTCTTCGAGATCTTGCAACTCAGCCCTCTCATTACCTTGACACAAACACACACACAAACACACACACACACACATACACACACACACATACACACACACACACACACACACACACACACACACACACACTTTTCTGTCTTTCAACTCTCTCTGTCTAAAAAACTGCTGTCTTCGACGACCTCACTCACTAAAGCTGCTTCACGCAACGATAATCCCGATGCGACGTATCAATGTCCCAATGGTTTCTGTCGACACATGTCTCTCACAGTGACGACTTTACAGACACACGCACTACTAACAGCTGTGGTGTTCAACTCTGGGAACTCCATAACAAAACTATTCCCCTTGTTTCACAAAAACTGACCCTCTTTCGCCGTCCGACAAGGCTTTAACAGGCGAAAATGGCGTAGCGTGGATTTCCTGAAAATTCACCTTTACTCGACGCTTTTACAAACAAGCCAGTAGTCGAAGCTTCCAGAACGTTCTGCCGCTCTCATTGTTGAGTGTTTACTCTCCGTGAGTGGTGTGAGGTAGCTTAACCTTGGTTCCATTTTTGACAGACGCAGCCGCCAGGTGGTGTTAGGTACCTTGGCCTTGAGTCTTTGAGGCACCCGCGGCCGGCGTCGCAGTATGTACATAATAGGTGCTCTGCAATGCGATGTTTCAAGAGGTATAAAAGTTTGGGATAAATGAGAGCACCTCCTTTTTTTCCCCTCTTCATTTTGAGTAATGTGCGAAGGTAAATGTGATAAACGAGTGAGACTAGGATCTGGTAGGTTCACAGTTCATAAATGTAGGATAACTGTTCATAAATGTAGGATAACATTATTTTTCGTCAAAAGAAGAGGACTTGAAAAAAGCTTTACTTAGGTAACTTGCCTGTGGATATTAGGCCGATACGCTAGCTTCAACTCATATTTCAGTACATCATTCGATTTAGATACCACAAACATCAGTACCAACCTAGGTACTGTGTTGTAAACCTGGAGGAGTTAAATAAATTCAACGTTAAATAATGGTTTAATCAGTTGTATTCAGTGCGGCTTGTGACATAAATCTTCATAATTTGGTTCTAAGTTTCACTTTATATTAAATTAACAATCATTACTATCTAGTGCTTACAGTTAAATTAGTCAGGTTAATGTTGTAGGCGTGGAAAAAATAATTCAGCGCTATAACAAGCGCTTTCAAATTTTACAGCGCTCAATTATTTTTTTCATGCCTGTACATTATCTGAGGAAAACTTGAGACATTTTGAACCTTTTTACTTTACTATCTAAACTTAAGTAAAAAAACCGGAAACCTTACAGATAAAAGTATAAAAGTGCGTTTATATTGGTCAATGTTGGTCAAAACTCAACGCTGAGTTTTGAATGCTGCTTAAAAGTAAGGTATATACAGGCTTTATATTTTGTAAAGAATGCGCACTCGAAGTTCAGTAATGGGTACGTTTCCTTGTGAATGTGTGTTTTCTGGCATAAATGTATTAAGATATCTGATAGGGACGAATATGTTCGTTTGTCCCCTCTTTTCTGTCATGATCATCATGTGAGTTTATTTTGATCATTCTTCCCTTATGTGCTCTGGGATGCATTGTTTAGCTCTGAATGATATGATTGACTTTGGCTCTATCTTTTGACTTTTACTTCTGATATCCACACGATGTCCGGGTTTCTTCTCCACACAATACAGATTATTTTAAGTGCTTTTTATACAGATTTGAATTACCTCATTTATCGATTAGCCTGCCATAATTCTGAATGTTGACATAGTTCCTCCTAACTTTCTGTGAACGCAGGTTGGAACAAACATGTGCAACGCGCAATAAGTTTTTAGTGGTTGGTTCTCTCTTTGCAGTTACAGAAAGCCAATGGGGGTCAAGTCAATACTCAGCAGGGCTATAAAGTTTGTCGACAAATGAAAAGGACACAAGTAAATGAACCTTGGCTCTCAAAGCTCGCAGAAAGCATTCAGCATAGAGTAAAGAGGTCGACAAAGCGTTGGTAGTGCGAAGTAGTTGAGATAGTGACAGAGATGGAAGTGCTAGCTTAGTATCTCCTACTCTGATAGGGCACCCTCAGCAACGGTGGATTTTCTGTCTGCAATAAATCAGCGTACTTCTCCGTGTTCTCATTAAAATATCTAAACTTATTTCATATTTTTAAAATCTGATATGTTGCACTCACATGACTTTATCTACTCTTGTACTAACCATTCTTACAAAATCTTATTTCTATATCTTCATGTTACATGAGATAAACATTTGTACAAATTATCTTATTGCTTATTTCCTTGTAGATGTAAGGTAATACTAAAATACAGTAGGCTTTGAGTGATAGTCAAATCTTTTAAAGCTTTGGTATCCCGTTCTCTTTGCACACTTAACATACAAAAAAGTGAACAGCGATGTTCCGTTCCACGGAAATTTTAAGTTTCCGAAACTAACACAAATAACAAGGAATATCTCCGAAATGGATCACTTTACCCCCCCCCCCAAAAAAAAATTGATTTAAATTGTGTTTTAGCGACATCTACACTTTTTCTACAGTGAGATTTCGTCTATCTTTTACGGTTTACGAGTTATTCTAAAGTCATCTAGAGTAAATAGGACTACATAGGCTTTACAAATATCTTAAACATATAGCATTTTAATCAAAATCGTTAGCCATTTTCAAGAAAATAAAAATTTTCCATGTAAAGGGTAGTTTAGGGTGGAGCTATTTTCTTCAAAAACTTCGTGTGGCACCCTTGAAAGACATTAAACTTAAATACCAACTTTGGTTTTTAACCTACTTTTCGTTTTTGAGTTATGCTGTCCACAGACTGACACACACACACACACACACACACACACACACACACACACACACACACGGACCTTTTTCTAAACATGCTTTTTTTGGATTCAGGGGGTCTCAAAACATAATTTCCGGTGAAATCTCGACATCAAATTTTTTGGTGGAATACAATACTTCCTCTACCTACCAGTAGAGAAAGTAAAAACTGCTATTTATAGGGATTTAATATTTCAGGTTAAATCTGTACAACCTTAATGCGAAAAAAGGGTACGACAAAAAGAAGGCATTGAAATTCTAAAACGTTTGACCTTAAGTTATCAGCACCAAAACCTTAATAAGTAATAACTGAAGAACTCTGAAACTGACGGCCAAGTGTCGCTGTTAAAAACAGTTTGGCTACTGTCTGGAACGTCAAAAGAGTGTACGAGAGCTGGGGCTGGTTGGTGACTTGCAATATCCCTTATGTGTAGTTTAGTAACAGTTCAACCTTATTTTCTTACATCCTTTAATGCTTAGAAATCATTATGCTTAGCAATAAAACACGTCATCTAAGGCCTGAAGTGTTACATTCACATTACGTTTTCTATACACTATTTTACAAACTATTCTTACAGCAATTTATTCTTCTATCTACGTCCTGTTATTCGAGATAAATGTTTGCAGAAATCGCTTCATTCAACATTTCATTGGTAACAATTTAACCTTATTTTCTTACGTCCTGGCTTGAATGTTTAGAAATCCTTATGTTTAGTAATAAAACACGCCATTTAAAATTTGAAGTGTTACATTCCCATTACTTTCTTTTTAAAAACTCTTTTACAACTCTTACAGAAGCGCATTCTTCGTCTGGTTCTTGCTAATCGAGCTAATAGTTTACAGAAATGGTTTTATTCCATATTTTATTGGTACAAAAGGCATGCAGGAAGCAGTCAAATCTTTGAAAAACGTCCCTTATATGATCACTTTGAAATTCCATATCATGCATGACTACGAGAAAAGACGAATAGCGACTTACCAGTTGGAAAACATATTAAGTATTTGAAAATTCAAACTGTTGAAGAAGAAATATTTTGGAAATAGTTAACGCCACACGTTTTCTGCCATAAATTGCGTTTTTTAACGACACAAAAATCTTACGGTTTGCCGGATATACAAAAGTCATTCAGAATGAAGAGGACTTCCCAGACTATTCCTAGAATACTTCAGATATAAATGTATTTATTTTTAAGTATTTTAAATATGTGGTATTTGAATAAAAGTTACTAGCATAATTTTTGAAAAAATGAAAAGTAAAGAACATTTTCCCATGTAAAAGGTAAATTTGGAGTGGGGCGGAATTTCTTGAGAAACTTTGTCTGGCATTCTTGGAAGATGCTGAACTCAAGTAGTTGCCTGATGCTCAGTGTGTATCTGTATGTTGTAATGTGTGCCACCTTTCCTGAGTTAGATTTATGAGTGTGATTTATTATTTCCAACTTAGTGAGTATATTAAAAAAAAAAAAAAAAAAAAAACGTTGCAAGTTATGTATCTAAAACTAATTACATTTTAGTGGTCATGCAAACATATAAAATTACGGGTATTATAATTACTTTTTGATGAACTAAACAAAAATTGACCATATAATGAGTAATTTGAGGCGGGGAGATTTCCTTAAGATTTTTCCCTGACATTTTTAAAGGGTATTAAACTCAGAAAGGAAATTTGGAATTCACCACACTATTCATTTTTGAGGTTTTTTGTTTCGTTCAAAATGCATTCGGGTGGAGTGCATTTCCCGGGGCATCAAAACATTTCGAAGTAAGAGTCTTATTGAGAAATCAAATAGTATATCGCACCAATGTTAAATCATCTCAATTTATTATCCATTATCCCAGAATCTGTATAAGATACCATTATGACATTTTACAGGATGTAAATGAACGCCTACTAGGTTCCAATTATATTGTTTATTAGGGCAAGTCTTTTTTCTCATTTGCACAAAGTAGATTTACAGCGCCACTGAGAGGTTGTTTTTATCTTTGTAACACTTAATTTAGCTATTAAAGCATTGGTAAATGTTCGACGTTGATGCGACAGGTTTGGTGCTAAATTTATGCTTGGTAGTCATGTTGGTGCGACTAGTTGAAGCAGATAGTATACTCCATGCTGCTGCAAACCTTTCTCTTTTTGAAGCTGATGCAACGATGGTTTGTTTTGGGCCACAGTGAAGTTTGTATTTTCACAATTTCTCTAACTCCTCAGCTAGTTCTTTTTTCTGGCTGTAGCTCGAGTATTGAGATTCCTATCCCAGGGTATGTGTGGATGCGATTTTTAGAAAGAATGACAGGAATTCTTTATATCAAAGTCTTTTACTGAATGTTTCCATAAATTAAAATAAGGTATTGCTAACCTATAAACAAAAGACTGTGAAACAATTCACTAGTAATGTATAACTGGAACTGTGTGTGAATACTTAGAGAAATATACTTCATAACGGTATTGCAAATCGCGGCGGTTGCTTTCAATCTGCGCCTACATGCCCCGAAGAACCACCATAAAATGAGTGCTCTTCACGCTAAAATCAAATGCTCTTCTCCTTTATCCTTAACTCGTTTCAATCCCCCACTCCTAGATGCTACTGCCATGTTACAACATAATTTCTATACTGTTCAAGTATCTTGGTTTTCGCTTTGTCACCGTCTCTAAAATTCTCTGAAATCTGCGAGACTATACTGATTTAGCTAGCTAATATATCCGGCAACCTAATTCTACTCCGTTCTAATTACTCAGCGAATTGTAGAAGCTAGCTTACAAAATTCAACTCTTTGGTAATGGCAACCTGGTAACCGCAACCTAGTTTTCCTGTCTGACAAACTTTACACATTATAACGTTATACAGCATGTGTGTGTGTGTGTGTGTGTGTGTGTGTGTGTGTGTGTGTGTGTGTGTGTGCGCACGCGCACGCGCGCGCGCGCTGAAAGTAAGAAATCCTATAGGTTCAGCAGACAGAAGCTGCAATGTTCAACATTGGTACCAATTTGTAGAACAAATATTCCCCTAAAAGTGGGCTAAAGTTTTTCTGTTTGCTCCAAGGTGGGTAGCAGCAATAACTTTTACTGCGAAGTGTTCCATAATTCACAGTAGATAATAAAAGGCAGATTTTATACTACTTTTAAAAATACGATTAAATATACGGGTAAGGTCCCCAGGTATGATCCCCTTACAATACTCACATTCCTTGCATGAAAACCAGTGCAAGCTTTGTTATACACAGACCTAACCTTACAATTGGATATAACGTCACTGTAACAATAAATTTATTTAAAAGTTAGCAAATAATGATGAAATAAAAAAGTGACATCTCTTTAATCATGACAGTGTTCCAAACATGGCCCCTATGGTGAAATACATATAAAAAGGTGAGAATAAGCTATTGAAATAGTTATACACACATTTTTGCAAAACTGAGTTAACTTTGGAAAATATTTTAGTGTTAACAATTGTTTTTCAAACAAATAGTTTAAATTAGTGCAGCTTTACGTGGAATAGCACTATGTTGGTATGCACCACCAACGGGGACCATATTAGGAGAAGAGCTTGCGTTTAATATGGCGATTGTTGTCGAGGTTATCTTTACTATGTAAGCTAGTAACTGTTCTGCAAAAAAGCAAAGAATCATGGCCTTCTGTGGTGCTAAAACCTGGCTTATAATAGCTATATTTCAGATGAAATATGTTTTGTTAACAAAAACGTGTCGAAAACTCACCTTTACACCCAAATTAAGCACAAGATCTAGGACTGCTACAAATACGGGTGTTTCTTCCTTACACTACTTGCGTCCTCTATTGTAGTTCATACTTAGTACTTTGTAAGTGCGCCACTGCTGGAGGATTTACATAGGGTGGCCATATTAGGAAGGGGACATACAAGTACGAGTCCTTTACCTTACATATAAAAGATGAAGATACAATATGAAGTTGCCAAAAGTAAAAAGTTGAACATTTCTACCATTTATTATCTCCTTAAATGGGGAGAATGAACAATGGTTGGACCGCACTGTGTTACTCAGTTTTTCTTCTTGAAATGTCAGACCGTTTTTATTCTCTTACTGCGTCTATATTCTATTTGAGTTTCTGTTGCCAGATTGCTGGTAAATATCGTGAGAGCGAGTTTAGACAAATAGCTCAGTGCAGCTGCAATGCGGTTTTCACTACTCCAAAGGCTAATTTCCTTCGTGGCAGACACAATATGTTCCAGTGTAGGACGTTCTGAAGCAGTTAGCTGCATTGAATTATTCACTTCTGCAAGCAGCGATTGACGTACACGCTGCTGGCAGAAATATTGCTTTCAGCTGCAGAGTTACTGCTTTTTACACTTTATTAGAATCGCTTCACTAATGGTAAATCATTAAAGAGATCTTATGTATCCATAACACATTCGCATATATCCATATAATTTAATCAAATAAAATCTCTCCTCGTGGCATTAGTCGGCATATATTTTTTACTTTAATTGATTTCAATTCAATTCAAAGGCCTAGTTATGGAAATGATCTATTGGGATAGAAAGAAAAACAATTCTTATTCACGATATTCACGTAGCTTCCTCAGCCACTATCGATTTATTACTTTCTCTACTGGTAAGTAGAGGAAGTATTGTATTCCATCCAAAAATTCGATGTCGAGATTTCACCGGAAGTATATGTTTCGAGATCCCCTGAATTAAAAAAAAAACATTTTAGAAAGGGGTCCGTGTGTGTCTGTGTGTCTGTCAGTCTGTGAACAGGATAACTCAAAAACGAAAAGTCTGTTAAAAGCCAAAGTTGGTATTTAAGTTTAGTGTCTTTCAAAGATGCGCCACAAAGGTTTTGAAGAAAATAGCCCCACCCTAAACTACCCTTTACATGGAAAATTTTTCGAAAACTTTGATTTTCTTGAAAATGGCTCTCGATTTTTATTAAACTACCATATGTTTAAGGTATTTGTATGAAAAATGAAATGTATATTTTGAGTTTTCTGGCTGTAGCCTATGTAGTCCTGTTTACTCTGAATGACTTTTGAATAACACGTAAACCGTAAGAGATAGTCAAAATCTTACTGTACAAAAATGTAGATCTCTCTAAAATACACAATTTATGTGTGAATAATTTTTTTTTTGTGTAGAGTAAACCATTTTGGAGATATTCCTTGTTCTTTGTGTCAGTTTCGAAAAACTTAAAACTTTCGTGTAGTGGAACATCGTTGTTCATTTTTTATATGTTAACCGTGCAAAGAGAACGGGATCTCAAAGTCTTAAAAGATTTGACTATCGTTCAATGCCTTCTCCTTGCACCTACAAGGAAATAATAACATAATATGTCCAAATGTGTACCTCAACTAACACGAAGATGATAGAAGAATAAGAGTTTGTAAGAATAGTTTGTACAAGAGTAGAGAAATTCATGTGAGTGCAACACATCAGATTTTTTTATACAGCTTCAATTTTTACAAATTCTTATCATACTATCTTCTGTGTCCGTAAGCATCTACCCATTTGACGGCTTTTAGCTGTGTACATGTTCTGCAGTTGTTGATACCTTTGTATGCTTATTTGCAGGACCAGAGATTTACCTGTACATACGTATGTCATATATTTTTCCTTAATGTTTTATACAGAAATGCGACGCTCGCTAATAGTCGATTCTGTGCGCCCTAAAACACTATTGTGCTGCTACTCTCATTGTCTGTACCCCACCATCTACTTCCGCCAGTGTGTCGTATTGACGATCACACTGGCCCTCCAGCTGGGCTCCGAGCACAGTTGCTCCAGACGAGCGAGCACTCGCATTCAGGCGGCGAGCCACAACCGCCTGTTGTAAGGGGTAAAAATATATAGGGGTAGGTTTCTTTTTATGGATTTGCACGACAAATCCCTGCCATGGACCAGCCAAATTGTTTATCTATTTATGTTCAGAAAGCTACCCATTAATATTTTCTTTCCTCTGTGTACAAATGTGCACTATTTGACCACTCTGGACTGGTGTACGCTTGCATCTTATGTAGGCAGGAGCAAAACTTTTAGCTTTTGCACGACTTTTAAAAACCATACCTATCTTTACCTATAGAATGCACGGGTTTAATGCAGGATAAATTGCTATGTGCATCATCAGTTTACAAAGTTGCAATGAAGGTGTTTACAAGGCTTGCTAATATTCCTTACCTGGTTAACCGCTGAGAAGTTAAGAATAATGAGCACTAAACTGCATCCTAGTACCCTACATTAGCTAATCTTAATTCTTAACACGATACCTGCAAGTGAGTGCTTGTGGTCTATCCTTCTTTAATCACTACATTTTTTCAGGTAATTTTCAGCATGTGATAACAGCAAGCTGGAGTTAACGAAGCATATGATTTTCACCCTGCTCCCCACCTCCCCTTGCCCAGCGTTTATTGTACCTGCAACTACGCTATTATGCCTGCATTACCCCTTCCTTTTTCCTTTTAGAGACCAGAGTTCACAATGAAGGAAATTGGGTGCCCTGTATTGGAGCGAAAACCATGTTGCTTTACACTTGCTAATTACCAATTATTAAATTGCATGCTAATGCTAGTATGTAAGTGATAACTGAAATGGAATGGCATCACACAGGTGGCATAAAGCTCTTTCTATGCGGTTGAATGTAATACAACGGAAAAGTTTCTCTGTTTGTGCTCATGTGAGGGCCAACGAGGAAAAACTGACAAGCGCGCTGCGAAAACGAAGTAAAGAATTGCGACCGTGGGAGAGTGTAAACAAGGAAACAAAGAAAGGGATGGGGGGGGGGGGGGGAGAATTTTTATAATGAAACAATTCGCTTCCGTATGTTTCTTTATTCTGTCAACTTGTCAATATCAAGCCTCGAATGGTAAGAAGATTGCTCAGTAACAGGCACTGCTTTGAAGCACTGTTACCCACTGTTCTGGGGCGGCGCCGTGGCCGAGCGGTTAGCGCGCTCACCTACCACCTAGGCGGCCCGGGTTCGATCCCAGGGACCCGCATGTGGTATTCGTGGTGGAAGAAGCGGCGTCAGGGCGGGTTTTCTCCGGGTACTCCGGTTTCCCCCGCCATCTCATTCCACCGGTGCTCCATCTTCATTCCATGTATCATCAGTGTCACCGCCTGCGGTGCCGTAGTAGTAAAAGCGGGCGTTAAACACTACAAACAAACAAACCACTGTTCTAGGCGTATATTAACTCTTAGAGAAAAAGAAAACTATTTCATATTGACGTTTAATAATGCAGTTAATATACTAGCGAATGAAATAAAATGAAAAGATTTTTGGAAAATAGACCAATGAAGTGTAAACGTAACTCCGTGGCACAACAGTTCATACGGGACAAGGCCTACCGCTCGACCGCTGTGTTCCCCACTTCCGTCCACCACAGCGTCATGAATAGGGTGCAGTGCTGGAGGTGGGACGTGGTCAGAGCCTCTGTTTCTTCCGATGGGTTATGCGGTCTTCTTAACCAGGGGCGGGTGCTTTTTCAATCAAGCAGCTCCTCAATTGGCCCCTCAGGGACCTAACAAGGCTGAGTGCACCCCGGACCAGGTCTTCCAGCGGGAGACCAGGGTCCTGCGCTTGGTAAGCAGCAGCGCTACCACTGCACTAAGGAGACAACCCAAGTGAAGTGTACTTTGGCAAAATAAGACGAAGAAATAGTAATCCAACAACAGCATGGCGCATGAAATGGCAGACAGTGAAACTATCTATGAAGCCCCTTTTTGTGATAAAAAAACGTTCAAATGTAGTCTTAGTCCACTCATTGTTCAGCTCTTGTCAATGTTGCGATGCGTAGCCTCATTCGCGTGGATTTGAGGAACGTTTCCAAATGACGTTCTAATTAAAAATATAGACCGTGGTTTTTAAGCTGAAAGTGAAGCTTCGGAAAATTTTTGCTTTACTTTCGTATGAGGTGGGCTCACTGGTGACAATTTACAGTCGCAGAATTTGAAACGTATAGCAATGTTTAAAGAAAACGATCTGGTGCCGTCACGCTAAGATTAGAGCTGTCTGTTGTACGAGTATTGGTCATTAGTTTGTATCATAATTCATACCTTCAAACACAAATGGTGAGTGGAGCCATATGAGTATTATATTGAGCGGTGCCCCGTACTCAGTGCATTCCATTTGCTATACTAAACGAGTTTGTGTATCATTTCCTGCTCGAACGACAGTGTGAACAGACCTAAGGTGACGGCTTAGTCCTTTTGCTTCGTTAGTGTTGTTCCACACGGTGCCTTTTACAGCTTGAGTGATTCAGAAGGTATATATTCAGAAAATAACGGATAACCACAGCAGTTAAAGAGCGTTCATCAAACTCTGTTTGTTTATGATTCGGTATATTCGCTGGCGTGGCGCAGTGGAGCAGAGCGTGGAGCTCGGAGCTCAGGTTACCGGCAGCGGAACGCGCCCAGAATCGATTCTACCTATCAGGATGTGGATTTTAGGTCCCGGCTATAGGATCGGTGCCCACTGAGGAAAATGAGAGCTACGATAGGCAGGAATCCAGACTAAGAAAGCCAACATTTCGGAGTGTGCGATTGCTGGCGCCATCCATCTCAACACAGTTCTCTTCTACTGACGGTCTTTCGTGATATACCTCACTCACAACTGTTTTCTTCTCGAAGCCTTGAGTCACTGCTTCACCGTCTCTCTTCACCTTTTTTGTCCCTTAAATACTAATTATGATGCTACAATCACTGGACGCTCGTTAAAACTTCTTCAGTTTGACGCGACGTGTCTTTCACGACGACAGTACCACACACACATACACACACAGATTTTTACGATTATTGGTTTTAGTTTTCAAATATCTTATACTTTTATAACCCACCATTATTTTGCTTCTCGTGTTCATGCAAAGAGTGGTATTTCAAAGCCAGTATGTTATTCTGACCCGTTTAAAAAGTTGACCTCCGGAACCTACGACGCTATTTATAATGTAGCAATTTCTTTAAGTGTTTTGCTCAAATAATATGATATAGATAGAAAACACATGCTTTTGTAAGAGTATTATAGAAGGGATATAAATATAAACAAAACTGGATGGAGAAAGCATTGTTATGCAACATTATAGGTATTTTATATGAAAGGCGTCATCACTCTGTGAAATGAATAAAATTGCATTAACATTCCTGTGGGGGTGAAACACAATAATCAGAAGATCCCGTGCCTTATCTCATAAAATAATTTTTTAATTTATCCTGGGTTGCTGGCTATTACTTTTAGCAAAGCTGTTTATGATAATTCAGCATGCTTTCTTATTTTTTCATTCACTGCGATATTAACTCATGTATGCTTTTTACTTTCGAGTA
This sequence comes from Tenodera sinensis, assembly GCA_030765045.1. Lineage (NCBI taxonomy): Eukaryota > Metazoa > Arthropoda > Insecta > Mantodea > Mantidae > Tenodera > Tenodera sinensis. The sequence goes on along the minus strand of CM060969.1, from coordinate 87,767,474 downwards.
GTGTGATTGCGGTTAAAGTGTAAACGGATATAAATATTAATGGGCTTATAAATTTAAAAATTACAGCACAGAATTCTTCCCCAGGTTTTTAAGCATTTGTGTATTTTCTAGACTGACCACTAAAATAACACGAAATCTATCCATAAATACACTGCGTAGAAGAGAGATGTGATTCTGTGTATACACATGTTTATACAGGGTGGAAGGGAAGTTATTGCATTCCTTCTAATATGTGCTTCATAGAAGCATTACTAACAAAAAAGTCTAATGACATTTTTTTCTTTGATCAACCGATTTCGAAAAAATAAGTAGTTTTTGTTCCAAATTGGATGAGTAATTCCACAAGAAAAGTTTTTAATTTGTAAGATGCGTAGAGTAACATTTCTGACGTGTCTTCGGTAGTAATTATGGGACGTCACACAGGGTTTCGAAATACTGAATCACTTAAAAGAATTGAAGGAATACTCCAAGCAGTTTTTGAGACGTGAAGTAACCCTACAATGTTGCGTTGAGGTTGGTCACGGAATTGAACCGGTTTCCGGATGTAAATAGGTCGGTCGCTTGCAGGGATGTGTAATGTTTTGGAAGCTAACGATTCTGATTGACCTACTCCATGGAAGGGTAAGGTATGATATTTGTTTGCGTTCACAAGATACCACGTTTATGTACTGACCTAGTGAAAATAACACCCACACAAACTACAGTGTTGCCAGCTTGTTTTCGACAAAAAAAAAGTCTCCTAGGAAATGGTTAGAGATAAAAACGTAAGATACAAACTGTGTTCCAAATACCGAGATCTATCAGTGGTTTAAATTAATGTATTGATTTCCCTTTTACCCGGTATGTGTACAAACTTGAACAAACTATAATATCCTTTTAACTTGCTGTTTCAGTCGCGTTATACTTCAAATATACTTAGACTTCGCTTGTATACGTTAAACGAAACAAAATTATCTTTGCTTTCTTCTTTAGACGTCTTGTTTCGCCACAATTAGTACTTTTGGTTTCCATAAATCGTAATTTCCATTGCAGTTACGATGTCGCAACATCGGTCTCAATGACAGACCATACACACGCCTGATTCTACTTGGGGGTGGCTCAATAACTACGGTATTAACTTCGTTACAAAACATTTCATTTTCAAGATGTATTCTTAAGAGGTTGTTTCAATAAAGATTAATTTATTACGCTGGTGTTTAGATCATATTTACTTTTAAGTTCAATGTCCTTTATTATTAAATAAAGATGCAGTTTTTGTGTTTGTTTTCAAAGAATACTTCGATAAGCACCTGAACCTTTGTCTATAGCGCTATCCCTATTTTGTTTTATATAAGGTATTTAATAGGCTAACGTTTACATTAAAGAATTATTATTTTTGTTTCTTTCAACCTTGAATAAGCTTGCTTCGGTTTTAGCTGTATTCATTAAATATTGCGATGGGGCAAATCGACCTAATAATAGCAATATTAATAATATATTGGTAATAATCTCATCCTAATAATGATCATATTAATAATAAGAAAATAATAAAACACGGAGAATTATAAGAAGGAGAGGAATATGAATAGTAATACGAATAAACGTGATTGCAACAATATTCAGAAGTCATGCATCTGAATAGTAGCGAAACTGCCATTAACATACCGTCGTTAATACAAGCGAACCGTCCACCAACGAAAATCGTAGACCTGCCGATTGGAGAGGGAAAATCTAGGGGTAATTGTCAGTAACGAAACTGGAAGGCCGACTCAGAAAGCGCGCGCTCCACACCATTCATGTAAGACTCAGAATCTTCACGTGTGTCTCTCCTATAGAACATTACAAAGTCTTACAGTCTCAGAAACTCACAAGGACGCATAAATTCATAACACATTTAGAAAACACGATTCCTAAAATAATCGGAAAAAACATTCTTTATCAATAATGAAATTTGTACCAGTGTTTTCCAGTTCATTAAAACAAAAGACCAGATTTAGTCATGAGAAAATTAATTAACCAGTTCGACACTGGGCACCACACGTAAGCACACATTACACAGCGGAAAGAAACAGTGCTGAAACACAGCAAACCGAGCGAGTGAATGTTTGCACCGATGTCAAATTTTCGTAGTCGCCTTTTGCACCTTGCACCGTTCGATGCACCGGTGTGTGCACCCTATGAGGCGCTCACTTAAGGGATGAAATCTCTATCTAACACGCTTTAGAATTTCTGAAATATCGTCTCAATTGTAGGCTATCATGAACCTCAAAATATAAATTGAAATAAAACAGGAAGCGTGGAAGAAGCTGTAGCTTGTTGATCCCTGTAGAACTCCGAATTTCAAGGCAAGGTTAAAAGCACCTTTTTCTAAGCGGGTTCATTACTTGAGCGGAGATGCCCAAAGGTATAATTTCTGAAATGTCCAGCAAGTGCCGGATGCTGATTTCTTATTTATAAGCAGAGTAACGTAAAATAGACACTCATCCTGTAAATCCCTATGTGTTAGTGGAGTGCGAGCCTTCTCCTGAATATTTCATGAACCTCAACCTGCAGATGTGTCGAGAAGAAGAGGGAAAAACCTCCAGACATGAAGAAGATATACAACTTTTATTTTATCTCGGATATTTCACTGCCACCGCATATGCCAAGAAATATATTTCACACCTAGCATCTTCCTGTTTCGTATTATACCGCAAGCCAACGCGTTGTATGTAGGGATCAAAAGGGCTTTATTTTTCATCTGTACGAAAGTCTACCAGGCTCACCATACAACATTTATATCATCTGTATGTATACACATCCTGATTTCTTCTCTCTCAGAGATGCTTCAAATGGATTTTCTGCAGTGTTCATAGATGTCACATGTGGACACCAAAACATCCGGATTTATTGGACTACCATTTCTACTGTAACGTTATGAGTATTTTTGCCAACGGTGCCCGTAACTTACATTTTTTGGTTTTACAGCCGTTTAAACGTATGTACCATTATAAATTCATACCAGGGCTGTATCTGCTAATAGGCATTCCTGTTTTCGTTGCAAAATTACCTTATTTAATTATCAATATACAAAATTTTCCACAGAAAGAAGGAAAATATTAATTGTTAATTTAAATATTCATTCTGATAGAAATTAAAATTACCGAATTAGCTATTGTTACAGAATATTTATGCTTGCAAAACCTTTTACTTAATGTAAAACAATTTTTAATTTGAGAATACTAATAAAATTACGCACACTAATTGATGTATAACTATGGACATTAGAAAAAATTGACTTTAAACGTTTTCTTTACAATACGACGAATTACTGTGAATGAAATTGAACAAAAAGTACATTGTTCTTATTTTTGGCATCCTACACCATTCTTTTCCACATACAAATTTCAAATCTACTTATAATTATACTTATATACTATACAACAGGTGGCAACATTTAACTTCTTGGGATCAGAAGAGAAAAATGCCGACAAGAAATCAAATAAATTCATTCTCATATGCGGCATGATAAAGAGAACCCTTTGAAGAGAAAATAGAATAGAAACGCAAATTAAATTTTATAAGACAGGACAGGCCCTCTACTACTGTATTCAAGTGAAACATTGGCATTAAAGAGAAAACAGAAAAGAAAAATCGAATCAGCAGAAATCAGATATTTAAGATCAGTGGCTGGATGCTCTTTGCTAGATTGTAAAACAGATGAAGAAACGAGAGAAGAATTGAGCATATTTAATTTAATAAAAATAATTAAACAGAATAAAGGAATCTGGAGACATGTACAGAGGATGAAAACAAGGATAGATTCCTTTGAGTAGTGTCCACTACCTTCCAAGCGGTAAGAGACAGGAAGACCGAGGAAGAGATGGCGAGATGATATTGATTGATGGGGACGCAACGGATGCATGAGTCCAAACCCTGGATGATGATGATGATGATGATGATGATGATGATGATGATCATGATCATGATCATGATCATGATTGTGATGGTGATGGTTGTTTTCATTCACAGCTAAGCTATTACATTCCACAAAAAATCCACTAATCTTTTATTTTTCGTCAAAAAAGTGCCTATCCATGTCTTGTTCTCTGGTGTCCTTTTGCGTTTACTGTCTTCTGTTTGACTTCTGGACAGCACCTTATGTAACTACTGGTAGTACATTGCCAGAACCTAGTTCATTCCCTGTACTAGCTCCCAATGTCACCTTGAATTAAAAATGTACCTTATTTTTTTTTATCACTAAGCGTCTTCGTTTTTATATTTGTAGTGCCATTGTGTGTAATGCATTTGGTCCAATATGCTCAATCGGCTTGTGGCGTTATTGCATCTCGAAACTCGTTCTAAATAAGTTTCATTGATTTCTGAAAAAGTATACAAAATGGACACTTCCCTTTTCAGAACATGCATTCAGTTATTTTATAACTCAGGAGGAGATCTTCACTTAACTTCCTTGCTTCTTGAAGGTGTGGAATCGTTTTATACTCCTCACTTCTATATGAAATCGATTCACACTGAATATTCAATCTAACTGAATATTCATGCAATTCAAAGCATAAACAAAAGTGGAAACCATAGTCAACAAAAGAAAGAGTTCATCTCAATCAGAGATGCCCAGACTCCTAGAGCGAATGTAGTGGTAGGTCATATTAGACGATGATTGAATGAAATTGGTGAAATGATGGTCACATGAGCCCCAGATCCAGAGAACTTGAAGTTACTCGAAATTCATCTTCCCAGGATAACAGGAGGAAAAAAAAAAATACTACTCCAGAAAAAATGTTGCCCTCCAGGAAATATTGTAGAAAGGCATCCTTTTCGATGAATTTAGTGACAAAGATATACTGGTTGCATATTCCCACACACACGGAATATTGACTCTGTTGACCTAGGCAGAACACATGGAGTAATAATTGTGCCTTCCACCATTTATACCATTATAGTCCTTAGATGTAGCCTTCATAGGACCATTCAAAACTTTCTATAATCTTGTGAGTCTAATCATCCATTTAGGGATGTTACTACGCATCAAGGAGGAGAATTACTGGAAAATGCGTATGATGAATGGGCTAATCTCCAAATTGCTATGGGTGGTTTCAAGAAATGTGGCATAATTCCATTCAACATGAATATCTTCCAAGAACACGAATTTATCCCATTAGAAAATCAGCATGGAGACTTTGATAATGAGGACCAACATCACGGAGTAACTCAGATGAGACAGTCAATGCCAACTTTTGAGGTGCGTCCAACTCCAACATATTGCCAGTACTGGCACAACAGGACCACCTATAAGGAAAGCTGTTGCATAGCCAGCTTACCTTTCAAAAAAGGTATAGAAGAAAGAGTTAAAAATAGACATGCCACAAATCCAAAAAGACTCAGACCATTGTATTGTCAGCGTTGTTCACCAAAGCCGCCGCCACCACCACCACCGCCACCACCACCACTGCCACCACCACCGCCACCACCACCAGCACCACCACCACCACTGCCACCACCACCGCCAACACCGCCACCACCGCCACCACCACCGCCACCACCACCGCCACCACCACCACCACAACCACCACCACCGCCACCACCACCGCCACCACCACCACCACCACCACCGTCACAACCACCAGCACCACCACCGCCACCACCACCGCCACCACCACCGCCACCACCACCACCGCCACCACCACCACCGCCACCACCACCACCACCGCCACCACCACCGCCACCACTACCACCACCGTCACAACCACCACCACCACCGCCACCACCACCACCGTCACAACCACCAGCACCACCACCACCGCCACCACCACCGCCACCACCACCACCACCGCCACCACCACCGCCACCACCACCGCCACCACCACCACCGTCACAACCACCACCACCACCACCACCGCCACCACCGCCACCACCACCGCCACCACCACCACCGTCACAACCACCAGCACCACCACCACCATCGCCACCACCACCACCACCGTCACAACCACCAGCACCACCACCACCGCCAACACCACCACCACCGCCACCACCACCGCCACCACCACCGCCACCACCACCGCCACCACGACCGCTACCACCACCACCATCGCCGCCTACACCATCACTGCCACCACCTCCACCACCACCACCACCGCCACCACCGCCACCGTCACCACCAGCACCACCACCACCATCGCCGCCTCCACCACCACCAGCACCACCACCACTGTCATCATCACCGTCACCGTGGTCATCATCGTCACCATCACTGTTATCACCATCACAGTCATCATCATCATCACCACCATCACCACCACCGTCACCGTCACCATCATTATCATCATCTACCTTTTATGTTTTACTTCTGACTTTTGCCTTGATTAATTCTATTTGTTTAATGTTATTTGTTATGTTTATTAGAATTTTTATTTGGTATTGACATTTATCTTTGGCTTTTGTCAAGATTCGTTTGGTAAGGGCGCTGATTACCCCAGTAATTGAGCGCCCGCAAGCATGAATCAGTATCGTCATCTGATTATAAATGCAGCTGTAAACAATTTTTTTCCTGCGGAAGTAAACGAAGAAAGGAACTAAGAGACAGCGAGTCGTCGTCTTCTTCTTCTTCTTCGTCTTCCTTATCTAAAGATAACTGTGCTTTTCGCAGTAACGATAATAGATATGCGAGTAGTTCTCGGCAAGAAACCCTACTTTTCTCAAATAGCTGCACAGTTATTTTGAAGTAATGAACACGCTTTTATTCGCACTTTCTACTTAACGCTGCTTTCGATTTTCTATCTTATACTTTCCTTGTAGTTTATTTTGACATATTCGGTGCGTATTCATAATATTGACCACCACAGATTCGTCATAGGCCATAGCCAATATCATGTAAGCTTGTATAAAATATTATTATGAAGTAACTGGTTGCTAGATACTTCATATATTAGTGGTAAATTATTACAATTATGAATATGAATTCAGTTTAGTCTCTTTGCCGGTGATATCCAATTACATGTAATTTATAGTAACGTCTTAAAAATACAAAATATCCATTACATGGCATACAATTTTGTTTCTGAGAAACCCTTTAAGAAGTATACTGGGTGTCTCCTGAGCGCGGTTGTAGCGCTGCGGGAGGCGGGTTCGACTACCAGTATCGGTTTGGGGAGTTTCTCCCACTGGGAGACCTGGTACGGTGCACTTAGCCTCGTTAGGTCCCTGAGGGGTAAATTGAGGAACTACTTGATTGGAAAGTAGCGGCCCTTGGTCGAAAAGACCGCATAACTATCCTGGAGGGACCAGACCGCTGACCACGTCTTACTTCCAGTTCTGCGCTCCACTCATGACACCTTGCTGGGCAGAGGGGGGGGTGCAGCGATCGGGAGGTAGACCTTGCCGTGGAAAGGGCTGTTGTGCCACGGAGTAACACTGCTATGTACAAATATGATTAATAACACCACCTATAATTCTACATTATAATTCTCAAACGTTTGCACTACAAACTCCTATGTACGTAACTAGCCACATCCATTTCTTCTTAGCTCTAAATAAGGTTCTCCTAAGTAATAATCTGCTATTCTTGAGTCAAATGTTTAAACTTTGCGTCACCCTTAAACAATACATCTTGTTTACCGCATTTTAGGAATTTTGCCATAAAGTTGTAACATAGCAATAGCCTGTTGATACTTTAACTTTATCTTCTCTTGTTCAACTTCATTTTCATTATGTTATGGAATTACATTTGTCCACTGATATGTTTCTCTAGTATGATTAGCTGCATATGAATACACACATTCCAATGAATACAATGAGTACTCATTTGAGGTGTTTTACATTAACTTGACCATCAGTGATAATTATTAAGAACCATTGATCATTTAGTCTAATATTTACAGAATATAACGTGTGAGTTTCAAAAGTTAACAGTGTACCTCCGTGGAAAAAAAATGACAGTCTACTTTGTGAAAATTGCAAGTTTTTTTTTTTTTTTTATTTATTTATTTAGAGTCGCTTTAACAATTAAGTCATATCGCGACTATTCTATGGAATACAGCGGTATACAATAAATTTAGTACAATTATTTTACCAAAAACATGAGAATACAATCAAATCAGTACAACAAGTATCTTTCATATTATATTTTCGCATGCAAGCCCGTTCCTTTGAGAAATGATAACACCCTTCTGCAGTTGGATGGCGTGTTCAGAGTGATGGATAAGTCTCCAATGATGTGATGAAGCTGTCGTTGTGTAGCGTATTGCTTACATTCTGTGAGGAGATGTTTTACTGTGAGGCGGGTGTTGCAGACTTCACATTGTGGTGGCTGGCCTTTGCTGAGGAGGTATGAGTGGGTTAACCTTGTATGACCAATGCGGAGACGTGAGATAATCGCCTGCTCTTTCCTGCTAAGAGAATAGACAGGGGAAGAATTGGTGTCTCCTTTCCTTACCATGTGTAGTTTTTCTGGAGGCGATTGATTCCAGGCCTGTTTCCATCTTGTTTTTATTAGTTTGGAGAAGTACTTTGTAATATCACGGTAAGGTACTGCTTGCTGTTCATGTGTGTCTGTTAACCGACTTGCTTCTTTAGCAGCTTTGTCCGCTTCTTCATTGCCCTTAATGCCGCAGTGTGAAGGGACCCAAATGAAAGTAACTATTTTCTTTTTATTTAGAGCAATGGAATAAAGACTGTGGATATCTTGAAGCAGTTGGAGGTCAGTTGAACGATCTCTGAGACTTTGGAGAGAGCTTAATGAATCAGAAATTATAAGAAATTTACTCTCATTAGATTGGATGATGTATGTTAAAGCTTGCTTAAGTGCACAAAGTTCGCAGGAGAATATGGAATAATATTTAGGGAGTTTCAGCTGAAGTTTCTTATCTGGGGTAATTATGGCACATCCATTGTCGCTGTCCGTTTTGGAACCATCAGTGTAGATAAATGTATGGTTAGGGTAGGCATTTGTTATTTCTTGAAACAGCTGTTTATAGCAAGATGCATCTGTATGGGATTTATGGTAAGCTGTAATATTCAAATTTAGTTGAGCAGTTGGTATTCTCCAAGGTGGTAGACAATGAAACTTTCTGGGCATTATGGCAGGAACTTCTATGTTATATTCTTCAATGCATTTGCTTATTTTAGATTTAAATGACATTTCTTTTTGTGAATTAGCCTGTAAACGTTGGTTGGACGTTTCTGGGAGGACGTACTGGTAGATCATTGATTCGGGTCTTGCTAAAGTTTTAAGGGCGAATTTTAGGCTCACATCTGTTCTGCGGACGTTCAATGGTGGTTCGTCGGTTTCCATTGTTAAGGCAGAAACAGGGCTGGTTCTGTAAGCTCCCAAGCATATTCTTAGAGCTGCTGTTTGAATTGTATCTAGTTTCTTTAAAACTGAAGATTTAGCTGTATTGTAGATCTGGGCTCCATAGTCGAGTTTACTTCTAATGAGAGCTTGATACGTTCGTTTGAGGGTACTGAGATCAAAACCCCAGTTTTTGCAGCTTAGGGTTTTTAGTACATTTAATCTTCTGAGGCATTCATTTCTCATATCATCAATGTGATGTTTCCAGCTTAGAGTTGCATCAAAAGTTAAACCTAAAATTTTGATAGTTTTCACTGAGTCGATTAGCTTGTTATCCACGCAGATTGTGGGGTTTGGGACTTTACATGGTGATTTGGAGAAGCATATGCATTTCGATTTATGATATGACAAGTTAAGACCAGCATGATTAGTCCAAGTGTGCAGATTTTCCAGTGTTTCTTGAAGAAGTGTTGCAGTAGTAGAGGGGTTTTTCCCCTTACAAAAGATAGTTAGGTCATCTGCAAATAGTATACCTTTTACAGGTGGTGTAATACTGCTTACTATACTGTTGATAGCTATGAGAAATAGTGTGACACTGATTACTGATCCTTGTGGAACACCTCTATTAATGGATTCTTCTTTTGACATGGTTCCTTTGTAGCGAACTTTAACTTTCCATTCCTGAAGGAAGTTGTCAATAAAGTGATACAAATTACCACGGATACCGATGTTACGTATTGTTTTGAGTATGTAAGCTCGTGAAATTTTATCATACGCTTTTTCTATATCTAGGCTTATTGCCATGAGATGTTGTTTCTGTGTAAATGCAGCTTTTATTTCAGAATCAAGTATTAAAAGATGGTCAGTGGTGGATCGAAACTGGCGGAAACCATTTTGAAGTTCGGTGAAGAACTGCATTTTCTCTAGTTTCCAACGCAATCGGTTATTTATAATTTTTTCAAGTATTTTACACATAGAGCAGGTGAGGGCTATAGGTCTGAAACTTTCAGGTGAAGTAAGATCTTTGTTTGGTTTGGGGATGGGTACTATAGTTGCTGTGCGCCACTGTTTAGGAAAAGTTCTTGAGTTCCATATATAATTAAGGATTTCGTGAAAGTAAACCAGTCCATCTTGCGGTAAGGATTTTAACATTATGTAAGGAATGTTATCCGGCCCAGGGCTGGAGCATTTACTCTTTTCAAGTGCCTCCATGAATTCTGTGAAAGTAATGTTATCATTGTAGTTTTCTTGGTTATTTTCGTCAGGTTGGTAGCAGTGGGTCACCTTGCTTTCGCAAGCTTCTTCTCTTGAGGCCTCTGCAAAAGTATGCGCCAGTATGTTTGCTATGGTTTGGGGGTCAGTACTTGTAGTGTTTGTTGTATAATTGTGGAAAACTATATTATGTGTTCCATCGTAAGATCCCCGTATTTTGCGAATTTTTTGCCATACCACTCGTGACGGGGTTTTTCTGTTTACAGTGGACACGAATGTTAGCCAGGACTCTTTCTTGCTGTGCTTTACTACTTGACGTGCTTTAGCTCTGGCTTTTTGAAACTCGATTTTGTGTGTGGGGGTAGGTTGCCTTTTGTATTTATAATAGGCTTTATTTTTTAATGCTATCGCTGTTTTACATTCTTCGTTCCACCAACATACAGTCTTCCTAGAAACAGGGTATATCCTAGGAATAGTGACCTCGGCGGAATTGAAAATCACTTCTGCAAACGAGTTTACTAGTTTGTCAGTATCTGACTGACTGAAATTCATGGGGGATGTTAGATAGGATAAATTGTCAGAGACGTGTGCAATTGCAAGTTTTGTAGTACTCCTGGAGTTGTTCTCTACTATTCAAGCACCCTGGCGCTCCAGACATTACTCATTTTTGTTTGTCCACGGGTGCATATTTTATGCTAGATAAAATAAATTTTTTCTCGCAAATATCCTCTATTTTCTATCTACTTTAAGTAACCGCATGTCCTGAAACCAATTATGTAACTTTGCAAATTAAATATAATTAATTTCTCTGAATATTGTTTTCATGTTTTCGAAAGGTTTGTGCAGAGTTAAAAAAATCCTTGGTCTTAAAATATCCGTAGAGAAAATGGTCACAGACACAGAACTCAGAAGGCCCTGAGACACTAGACGAGGGATCTACCAGCTCTCCCCCACCCCTAAAACCAGGGAAGACGGCATCCAAGTACCGTCCTTCTATGAATCTTTCCATTAGGGTCGATACCTTGCTTCCTAAAAAGCCCCCCCCCCCTGCTGTTACACAGGGGACAGAAGTAGATACGTCAACACATCCGGGAAGACTACCTATAAACTAGGTGAGGCCATCGGATATCTAGCACTCAGGCTACTAGCTCTCCAGGCTAGTACCGGAGATGTTGAGGCTTCTCCCAACCCGACCTTGACAACTCAGGGTGTACTCAATCTCCCATGATCATCGCGAGAGACCAATCCAATCCGAATAACTCTCTTACGGGAGGGGCTCAGATGTCCGGCCCGGCCTACTTTTGGTAACGTCAGAAGTACCATGGGTGTTAGGGGTACTCAGCACTCACACCATAGCAGCTGAGGGAGTCGGAACCCCCTCCCTACGGGTACCTAGGAGTCAGCACAATGTATATTTCGAAGTGACTTTATTACCAAAGAGCCGGCACACCTGGAATCTGACTTCTAATGTTCGCTGTGGCGCCATCTATTACAATCAATTTTGCAGCTCCATTGTTAAATTTAATAAAATATTTGCAGAGAAATGAGTGTTACTTCTGTTCAAACGTTACGATAAAATGACTGCACTGAAACTGGTAGATCATCGTCGCAGAAATGCAAGCTCTTTGTGGCACATAGGTTTGTTTTCTTTTTCTTCCTTTCAAGGGTGGTTTATTGCTGTCCCGTTCCGAGGCTAATTGGATCCTTGTATCCTCTTCTTGGGCGATCCAGGCCGCGTTTATTTTCTAACGGGTTCATAAAAGTATGCTTGCCACGATAGTCTATCTGTGGCCGTTCTCTGTACATGGCATCATCACTTTTTCTGATACTCCTTAATTTTATTAGTTATGTGCTTTTTTTTTTTAATTTTACTTTATTGCACTACTTTTCACTTTATCTTATATCGTTACATTTTCAACTGATGTGAGATTTCAGTTCGCTTCTGATCCTGAGCTCTTGGATCCATGCTTCACTACAAGAGTGCAGGCTTTGATGGAACATTATGGAATCTAATTTATCTAAATGACATTGTTTCCAAACTGTTTCCTTAGAATTTCACTTGTACTGTTGTATTTCTGTAAGTTTTCTTCTAAACCTTAATTAATATTCAGACATTTGAGTACTCTCAGCTGTTTCTATGTTCTGTGAGTCTATCACTATTTTCGCTTTTATCATTTGTGTGCCCTCCACGAGGAATACTCGTGCTTCTGTTTTATCACAAGATATTTCCGTGATGTAATATATTATTTAGTTTTGTTTTATTACCCTGCAGGCCATATTGACTACCCAATAGCACCTGGTCATGCAAAATACTCGTAGTTTTAATATCGCTATTTCTTCCTAAGAGCATGCTAATTTCTGTTTGATGTAATAAGAACTATACCTACATGATTAATGACGTTTCGTATCATTTTAGACTCTCCTAATCTATTCCACAGTTTGGATTTATTGGCTCTATCATATGCTTTCATATAGTTTCATATAGTCCAAAAAACAGGCAGAGGATTAAAGTATAATAACAAAACGACAAAATCAGTCCCCTTCTATCACTTCATTGTCTTCCAAAATTTTACCACAAATGCATAGCTTTCTTCTAGTCGTTAACACAGTCTACAGCCCTTCGAGCTATTACAACTCATAGTTTTTACTTCTCATAACTTTTCTCAGGCCTTTCGTGCCTTTCTTCACTTCCACGTCTCTCATACTCTAATTCCGACGTTACAATCACTCACGACGTACCAACACGACGACAGACACGCACAGCTGTCTCTCATTCATTGACACACTGATCGACTCATGTCCGTATGCTCCTCGCCTCCTCATATGGACGTCACACAGACCTTTCTCGATCTCCACAAACACGTCGCCGGTGACGCCTAGATCTTTTTAGAAGACTCAGAGAAAACAGTCGTTTTGTGTAGCCTCTTCATTGCTTTTAGTAACGTGTTCGCTTGCATGAGTGTGTGTACAAGCTTGACCTTGCACTTTGGTTGCTCGTCAGCCTGGTATGTGGGTAAGACAGCTCAGTTCCGACAGTCCCTTGTTTTGTGCCGCATCCACTCGTTTCTCCAGCAGCTCTTTTATTGTGAAAATGACATAATTTTCAAAAAATTAAATGCTCTCTCGTGTTGCGAAAATATGCATATTTTGGCATGAATTTCATAACTATTAATTTATGTGAATGGTATAATTGTTTCTAAAAATAAAATGATTTGGTTTCTTGAATCATTATGTTTAAATAGATTCACCTATTACCTACTTGCTCACATTAAATAATACATCCTGGAACGAATGAATCCGTAAAGCAATATATTATCAGTGAGCACATCCAGAACATGTAACTTGGTCTTTTAATTGAATTATGAATCATTGTTACGAACAGTGTACCGATTTATACCCGTCTTAAACGCATAGCTCTGCTACTTTCGCCGAAATGTTTTACATGCACAGCTCTGCAGTAATTCTTAGTTATCTGTTACCCTCTGTATCTGTTCCTGCTGCCCTAAAGCTCTGCAGTATACGTTTTGTAGAGATAAAAATTACGAGGGGGCGGAGAAACCTTAAACACTTTCTCCTTCCCTCCAGGACACATTAATTTAGCTATGCTGGCATGGTAATTAAACAGAATTAAAAGAAGACACGCAGTGCACGACTGTAAAATTGTTTTATGTCTCTACGTGAGCGGAACACAAACATACAAATTTTGAACTTCATTTACCAATTAATCGAGCAAAAGAAATGGCGTAGTATTGAAGACACTATGGCTACGACATAAGACATGTCATAAAACAACTCTTGAGTAAAGAAACCTTTATATGTGAATCACTTTTTCTGTTCTTTGTACTGATACAGACATGTAAAATCAGACAGGTGAGTCCTTTATATTTCCGGCATTCCGTGAACTACTTTACGAAGTTGTACAATAAAGATGCACTGCAGTTATTACATTTTGAAAGTTTAAAAGATCAAGCAAGCTCTGGGAATCCCTTACAATTTATAGGGCCCAAATGATCCCGTCGACTGGCCCTTAAAACCCATCCACCCACTCACTCACGCACCCATCACTCACTCACTCACTCACTCACTCACTCACTCACTCACTCACTCACTCACTCACTCACTCACTCACTCACTCACTCACTCACTCACTCACTCACTCACTCACTCACTCACTCACTCACTCACTCACTCACTCACTCACTCACTCACTCACTCACTCACTCACTCACTCACTCACTCACTCACTCACTCACTCACTCACTCACTCACTCACTCACTCACTCACTCTTCCAGAGGTTTCGTCCGAAGGTGATGCAGTGGTGGCGTAACTGAAGCACTTTCATTTGATCCAGCGTGTAGTAAGAGATAAGAATGCATTTAGTGACCGGATTTTGTATTAGCACCCCGGTTAGGTAATATAAGTAAATGCCTAGCTGAGCGTGCATGCAAGCGCACTAGTTGCGGCAAAGTGGACAGTACATACCTCAGGCTGTGAAGCATCCAGGGTGATAATTGGTGAGAGATGGTTGTTTAGGTTATGTCGCCTAGCTGGCCAGCAATGGTTAATTTAGGTTTAGTGTAGTTAGTGACGTCGAGCATTAATCAATAAATTTAATGGAAATATTATCTCTAATTGGCGAACTCTTCAAATGTGGTGGTCGGGGCAGGTGTGTGATGGGAGCGTGCCTGTGAATGTTGCAATCTGTGGTGTTCTAATTTCTGTGGTTATTGAGTTCTGTGGTTGCTAGTGCTGGAGGTGAAACTTGCTGTGGGTTAGTATAATTGTTCTGTCAACAGAAATGGTCTAGGTGTTAATTGTAGTTTATGAGTCTGAACAGGTGAACTTCAGCGTCTATTGCAGCATGTTTGTTATCCAAGGAGCATTCAAATAGGTGAAGCGGAGTTAAGTGTTTCTGCACGTCTGTTCGTTGTTCCCTGGGTTAGAGATCATGATTTTGGGAGTCTTAGTGTAGAGACCAGGTTTTTTGATAAATTCGTCAGGTGTATTAATGCACAGTTTCTCGTGCAACTCGGTTGCATGGGATTTACGTAAGTGGACCCAGTCATTAAAGTGGTACATGAATAACACACCTCGGGCTACCCTGAGTAGTCACCCTACTTGCTGGACTTTGTGCTAATCATCGCTGACATCAACAAGAGAATGCTTCGACTACGCCACTGAAGATGTACGCGGCTTCGGACGAAAGAAGAATGACCAGTAGACCGCGGCCTACAAGCAAGGATAATGATGTTTTTGTATTTACCGTATTCAGTGTTTGTAGTGACATGACAACACTGTTTTGAATATTAACTCGTAATTCGGAATATTGAGCAGATGACTGGCGTAGAAAGCATCATTTAGGTGCATTCAAAACAAAAAACATCACTGTGCTAGCTTTATGCCACACCCGTTAACATTATCTGTTTCACAAACACCTGCCATTTCGGATAGCACTGAGAAAACTAATTCTTGACGGTAAGGAATGCAAAAATTAGTATTATCTTCGCCTCTCTTGAGTACCGGTAAAAATAATATAAATAAATAACCACTAGTGCAGCAGCCCTTCGCGGGCCAAGGCTTACCTCCCGGCTGCTGCGTCTCCCACCCCTGCCCGCTATAAGCGTGTGCGGAACTTAGGGGTGGAACGCGGTCAGCACCCCGAGCTCTACCGGCCGGATATGCAGCCTTCGCGACCTGGAGCCGCTACTTCTATAAAATAGTTCCTCAGTTCAGGGACCTAAGGAGGCTGAGTGCACCCTGCGCCAGCCTTCCCAGCGGGGAAATAACCCATGTTGGTATCAGGGATCGAATCCGAGTCCTCTGCGCCAGAGGCAGGCGCGCTGCGGAGGCGGTCCAAAATGGTATTATCACAGTAAATATCCACATCTTGTATTGAATAAGTTAGATATCTCAAGTTAAATAATTTTGTGACATCCTGTAATGACGATTGTCCTTCCAAAGTCCTTATATCCCGTGACACTATGCAACCCTCAGTCTGTGTGCGGTGCACTTCATGTGAAAAATGACAACAGGTTCTCGCGAGGCAGACGTTAATGATGAAAATCTGTTCAAATATTTCGATCGATGTGAGGTAAATGCTAATAAGCTTTTATCAGACGGTGATATTGATTATTTAACCTCATTCCGAGCACGCCTCCCGCTTAACTTCGTTAATTGTCACTAATACTGTTTAATAAAGTAATTTAATATTGGAGAACGTTTGCATTTTAGCATAATATTTTACAATAGTTACACTTTCTCAACAATTTAAAATTCTAAATCTCAACTTTAGTTTATAAGTACTAAGTACCTGAAAAATGTACCTTAATTATACTTCTACACCTCATTCTTTCACAACATATAATATTTCTAAAAAAAGTCTTGAATAACATTAATACTGTTCTGTTTAAGAATATCATTTTTTTTTCATTTTGTATAGTTCATATGATTTGGTGTGCAGTTTTAATAATGTTTTGAAGCTTTATTTTTAATGCTGCCTTTAACAGCTTGTGTGGTTGTCCAAAATCTTGATATTACAGATTGCGACAGTAATAAATGGGCCTTGGTTTAAAAATCAGTTTTACTAGTTTATTCACTTGGCATAGCTACTTATAGTAAGTAGTTTTCCTGAATAACGGTTTTAAACGTAAAAGTCCCTGGATCTTTACAGAGGTGACAGTCTGCAGGCCTCTGGCTCTTTGCAGCTGACTTCTGAAAGTCGAGTATATCAGCTCACAGACTAAAGGGGTCAAAGCGATGAAAAATAAACCAATAAAAAATTATAGGTAGTTTACGCTTTTATATGAATTGTTCCATACGCATGAATGACAGTCCAATTTTAACAAGTCTTTTATGTCTGGCCTTCGTAAGTATAATTATAAACTCCGGTCATGTTTTATGCTCTAACGCTACTGATTTTTCGCAAAAAAATTAATTATAAAAATGTAGCGAATTTTATTGAAAGAAACCTTAAAAATGAGAAATAAATGACAATAAGAACATACCTTCTTTTAAAGTAATCAATAATCCTATTATTTTACGCTTAAAAATAAGGAAGAAAACCAATTCATTGTTTCATAATTTTATCCCGCAAGCAGTCCTCAGAGGTCCATAAACGTTGTTTATTACCTTTTTATAATATATTTAATACATCGGAAAGTAATTTAGCACAAAATTGAAGATTTCCACCTGAGATTTCCTTACACCAAGAGAAAGTAAAGAAACTAAAGAACTTCAAAACTACAGAAACTCCTAAATTCAGTCCAATTGTAGGTTGTATTATTTGTATTATTTTAGCCAAAAAGCAACTGAACCTGAAGCTCTAAAGTTGCCTATACTTGGATTTTGACCAACCTGTCACAGAAATAATAGTTTATATTTTTATTTACGTTACGTTGCGAAGAAAGGTTGGCACTATATTACGAAAGAAGTAATAAATGAGTAATGCTCAATCAAGTATGTATGAACTACATCTGCACTCTGTTCTTTCGTTTTGGTTGCTAATTCATTGATTTTTAGATTCCGCAATTAGCTTTTGTATGGAAGCCTTCATGAATATTCGCATGTATCTTTCATTCGTTTGTTCCATTTTTCATACTGTCGCTTTAGAGGCTCTCTTTTTTGAGCTCAACGTCATTTAATTGGGTAAAGTAATTTCATATGGAGACTGCATGAAATGCTACTCAAATGAGTGCGGAATCCACATAAGTTAGAATTATCCGATATTATAAAGAAGAAATGCTAGATAGTTTCCACAAACTGAGAGTCGAACTCTGGATATCTTGAATGTAAGACAGAAGTCTTATCCCCGTGCTACATAGCTGGACCATTAAAAGCCTTGTTTACTGAATTTTCTACTTTTAATCAATTCAGTATTCTACTAGTAACTTTTGCTACAAAGCATAACCTATATTACACTCATAAATGAAGTTTCCCTGAATTGGTATATGCTTGGAATGTACATTCCAATAATAGCACTTGATGTTGGAGAAGAAGCGGTAATGCGAAAATACGAGAAATAAATTCCAAGTAACTCGCACACAAAAGCAAATTCGGTCATGGAATTCAGCTACCTTCTAACTCCCGTTTGGCGCGTTACCAACTCGAACGATTTTCATACCAACTCAAGTTTCCATTGAAAGTTCGTAATGTATAAGTGTATATACTTAGGTTCATTTTAAAACAGCGTACGTAAGTACATATCAGATATACGATTTAGCATATTTTCCATGAGGGCCGATTTTGTTACCAGCAATTCATCTGCAATTAAAAGACTAGCATTGGATGCTGAGTCTTGAACCAAAAACTTGTAATTGTTTTGAGATGTTAAACTTCACTTTCTGTCTACATCCTCTGTCATCACCTTTAAAGTAAATTGATTTAACTTACGTGGCAATTTGGCGCGTAAACTAAATTCGATTTCACATTACTATTTTAGTGCTGGTCAACAGCATATATTAGTGTTATTAAATATGTGTTAGCTGAAAAATCCATAGTTACTCGTGGTTTGTAGATTCGTCCCTACAACTTTTAGACGGCCCTAGGTTGCACTTGCCCAGAAGCTTTGGGTTTCTGTGGAGACATTTAAAATAGATTATTAGTTATTACTTAATACCGTTGAAATGGGTTAATTACAACTCTTAGGGTGAACTATAGCGAACAAAAAATAACTAAAATACACCAGGAAACACATTGTTGATCAACCACAAGTACCACAGGATCAAACTGTACGTGAAGTGTGAGTCACATATTGAGTGTCATTTATACCACTTTTGTACTACTTTGAGCAAGTGGTAACTTCTTATTTTTATAATCGTTATTTGCAAAAACACACAAAATATAACCAAGCCAAATTTGGTTACCATTCATTCAGTGGTTATTTTATAACCAGAATTTGATATGTTAGGTGTTGGTTTACTTAGCTTCCTAATGGCATCCCAGAGCCCTTAAAAAGGTAATACAATTTACTTTATCTAGTGTCCTAAAGAAATTTATACAAATAAAATTGATGTTCATTATCCGGCGTTGCCCGAGGATTGGCGGTTTATGTCTACAACATTTAGCCTTAGTTGGCTCAACAACCTTGTGTTTCTTTGGAGGCATTTAAAAATACTACGAGTATGTACACATGAAACTTAAGGAGTCAATTAATACTCTCAGAACACTATAATGTATATGTCTAAAAAAACACCGACAACGCTTAGTATGTTGAGCCCCTGTCCGGAAATGCACGGTTTGGACGCTGTAGCGCATCTAAGTGTGAGATGAGTGCACGTTGACATGTCGACAATAAACCTAACGTCGAGTTGTCTACATTACAAACTGGCTTCGAAATATGTGCCTCCTACGTCATTGCAGAGCCTATATCGGCGGTGGTGAGCCTCATGCACATTACTTAATATGTGTGGTTGTCTTTGAAAATGTTCAATGGTTTCGTGGACTCGAGCCATTAGGTCCTCCACTGATGTTACAGGAGTGCCGTACTCTTCATACAACTCCACAGAAAATAGTCGAGAGATATCAGATCTGGAGACCGTAATGGCCAAAGAACTGGTCCACATCTACCAATCCATCGATTTGTATATGCGGCGTTAAGGTGATTCCGCACATTTACATCAAAGTATGCTGGAGCTGAAGCCGGCCATTTCAACAGCTATATACTGGTACGTATCGCACTGCTCTTAAAAACGTTACTCTACCGGAAACTACACAAGTAACGCAGTAGGATACGCACCAAGGACTCTATGGAGGAATATAGAGCATGCGCAGGAACGTTATCATCCTTAGGTCTTTTATCCCAGTACACAGATGGCTAAAGGGTTGCATACCTTCCGTATTAAAGTACCAAAACGAATGTTAACAAATTGTCGCAATCGTTCGTTCTCAAACTTCGACGCTCTCCAACTTCCAAACAGTGCATTTGCGGACGGGGTTCCTTGTTGAAAATCGATCAGTTTTGCCATCCCGCACCACATACTAAGTACTGTTGGTGTTTTTTGGTACACCCAGTATACATACACATACATATGTCTTTATAATATCCTAAAAATTCCGAGAAAATACTACACAAAAGCAGTATCTTCTTCTTCTGATTATCCTCCCCTTATGTAGGACTTACACCCTCTAGGACTTACAAGCCAGTGTCTTGGGCAGACGCCTGTCGGGGAGCACAGGAACCTATGGACCGGACAGAGTGAAGACCTGGAAGCAAGTAGACAGCCAAACATCAGGTGTGATAATGAGGAAGAGGATGATAAGAAATGCAGGCGAAATCGATGATCGGAAAGGTGATAATGGAGTAAAAATCCAAATTACTGTTTCTCTTATTTACAGTAAAGTCTTCAAAGTTCATTCATTAGTAGTAAGGAAAGAGACATTAATTTACAAAATTGAAAAGCAATAGACGGGTATCAATGCAATTATGTTTTGCATCTTGAATTCAAAATACCCTGCATGTAATCTTAAAAGATTTGTTTGAATGTACTTACAGGAAGTGTTTGCTAATAACAGAGTTTTCTGATGTAATATTCACGTTGGTTTTATCGTTGTCGTATGGTCTGGGGGACAGTGAAACGTTCAGACCAAAGCACTCCCCAACTATATGTTTGGGCTCTAGTCAGTGGTCAGAGTGGTCAAACTGATTTCTTAGCATTCAGCTGGCAACCGTAATTTCTTGTTGGACCACGTATTTATGTATTCATGAATCTCCTAATACAGATGCAATAGTTGGATATGCACATCGCAGTTATGCATGAGAGTTTAGCTGTGGAAATGTTTTAGAGTGATGAGGTTTAGAGGTACCTAGCAGTTTTGTCGCAACGCTGCACCAAGTTTTGGATCGGAAAAACCGAACTTGGTGGTGTTCGAGGTAATTCGTGTATTGTGTTTGGGTAAGAAATAATCAACATTATACATACAGTATTGACAGTTTACAGTGCCTCTGCATAAGGTGACATTTACAATACACTGTGGGAAATAGTACTCTGCAGTCGAATTGAACCGGGGCATTCGACTTGGTAAGCAGTAGTAGATACAACCACCATGGCATGTGAGCATAATGATAAGAGATCTCCCTTCTTCGGAGACTATCTACGAGATTTTCTTATTCAGCTAGATTCTAGAACGTGCTAGAAGTTAAAACTTTCGTTTTTCTTTTATTTACTGATTTACTTACTAGTGTAAATACCACAACAAAGAATAAGAATAACTAAAGCCCTTTGAGTTATTTATCTTTCTTGATTTGTTTTGAATTGTTGTAAGTGGAGGATTTAACAACAGGACGAGTAAGGTAAAATAATGAGAGAAAATGACAATGTGACGAATCCCAGTCCTTACACCAGTGTGACAACTGACACCTTCAATTACTTTTCCTGTAGCTTTATTTCCCTTAAAATTGAATCACAAAAACACAGTTATCTTTGTTATCGCTAACACAATCTACAACTCACCTTGTGACTTAAGCTGCTCTGTCTTCTTGTAACCTTGACACGTACTTCACTATCTTTCTCTGTCTCACAAACTGCTTCCGCCGATATACCCACACTTGCTCAAATAGGCTTAATTAAAACTAGTTCATACGACAAACAACTCTGTCGCGATGATTAAATGTCTACAACTGTCTTTCATGATAGTAGAATTCTCTCAACATTGACTGTACACATACACACACACACTCTCACACACACAAACACACACACAGACATGCTTCAAACTGACAACAGCTGTCTCGTTCAACAATTAACGACTCGCTTCCCTCAACATCGCATTCTCATATATAGCCGAGAATAATGTAGCATGGATTTTTCTCGAAATCCACCTTTTCGTAAACAAGCCCGTCACGTGAAGGGTTTCTCAAACAGTTTGGAATCGCTTTGTTCTGCGCGCGATTGTAGTCGGGCCGCGTACTTACAAAAAAGTATGTTGTTGCTTAACGACGCTGTCAATGGTCAGGATCATACCAGCGTCGCCAGTGTGCCGGTATTTCGCCTCACAGGAGTTCTTTTACATGCCAATAAATCTACTGACATAGAGCTGTCGTTTTAAACACCCTTAAAAGCCATCGGTTTGGCCAGCATTTGAACCCGCGATCTTGGGATCAGTAGACCAGCGTCTAACCAATAGAGACACCCAGACCGACGCGCGTACTTACAAGCAGTGGTATGAGGTAGCTTGACCTTGAGCATTTCTTTGACAGCGGCTGAAGGCCGCGTCAAATGTTAATTGCAATTTAAGAATTATTTTGACATAATTGTTAACATAACATCAAGTAAATGTGTTTGTAATGTACATGCTTCTAACAATAAGGAATATGAGCAACGTGTCCAAGTATTTTTAAAGCAAAATAACATAAACCGCAAATGTTAAAATTAGCAAAAACCACGTAGAACTATTTCTGTAATTTTTGTACTATGATAAAGAGTTCAAAGAATTGTTACAGACTAGAAAAAATAAGTGCGACTAATTTTAGCTGGTACAATTTTTATAGCAGCGCATGTTCACACAGATAAGCGAGGTTGTATAAAGCCTTCTCTGATTAAACACGGATTTCAGTGTATCGAATGGGAACGGTTGGGGGAGCTTTTTGTTAGAACCCGCTGGTATAGATGTTTCTGGACTAACACTTCACTAGTTGTTTTAGCGAGCAGCAGGTTGGACGAATAAAAAGCAACTTTTCCCCCTTTTATTTTTGTGGCATTGTTTCCAAAGCGCTCTTTGTTTCAGCGCATTGCAATAAAAGCATATAAAATATAGCAGATACCTCTATCCACATTGCCATGACTGATGAAATGGTAAACTATAGGGCTGTTTTGTATGTAGAGAAATGTTCGAAACAGATTATTTTTACTATCTCGCTAACCATTGTGGTTTAAGCTTCCGTGTCTTCTAAGCAGTCCAAAACTAAGAATGAGCGTTTATTATACAGCTTTTTGTTCCATATTTATATCCCGCCTTTAACTACAGAGGTCATATCGGCGGCCTTGCTTATTGACAAAATAGTGTTACACGTTTACGTGTTTTTTTTTTTCCGATCTTTGAGGGTTTTATACTTTGAATTCACATACACATTCATACTTCCAGACTCAGGGAAGAATGAGGAATAATCCTGGCTGGAGAAAAATTCCAAGCCCCCTGCCGAACCCGGGACCCTTAGCACAGCAGACAGGTGCTCTACAAACTGCGCCACAGGGCCAACCTATTATACAGCTTTATCTCACAGTTTTTTTTTAGTTTAATTAGGAAGATGAAGTTTATTAATTAAAAAAAGGTTCACTAAAGTTGATACCAAGAACACTGTTTTGCTGATTTTTAAAAACGTATTCAATTTAACATTTTTTCCTCCAAACACTGCAAACATTATTAGACCTCATATTTTATCAGATTTTTGTGTTGTGACAGCGGCAGCGGGAGCACGTTAGATACGCTCAAGATCAAGTTGCCTCACACCACTGTGCGGCTTGTAAATACATGGGAGGCGCTTTGAGACTTCATGAACTTTCTACTGCCGGCTTGTTTGCGAGAGATTCAAGCTGGATTTCGAGAAAGAATCCGTGGTATGTCATTCTCGCCTATACAAGCGAGGCGAGACGGTGAGTTTTTGCGAGTGTTGAACGTGACAGCTGTTAGTAGTGTATGTGTGTGCACAGTCGTTCAGAGAAATGTGAGTGTGTCGACAGAGATCGTTTTGGGACATTTAATCGTCCCGTCGGAATCAGTCTTGAAGTGAAGCAGTTTTACCGAGTGTTGAGTGAGCATATTGTCAGAAGCAGCTATTTGAAGAAAGAAACACAGAGAGTAAAGGACACATTCACTACCTTTTAATGGGGAATTCAAATCGATTTGATTTCACATTCCGGATTGAATACTGCATGCAAACGCGAATTCAGATCGAACTGAATCCTTGGATCCGATCTGCTTAGAAATGAGATCGAATTGAAATTCTGTTACATGGAAACATCTATCCCATGCAGATGGACATGAGTCCACCAAACATGCTAACTTTTAGTGCACTCGTAACACGCCGTACTCGTAACACTGTTTTCTTAGCAAAGGTGGTGTAATGAAAAACGACATAGCCAACATTGTTTCTATAATCTTGCAATATATTCTACTAAAAACACTGATCTCCAAACCTACCTAAATACGCAGAAAACATGTTACATAAATCAAGTGACCAACATAAAAGCTTAAATTATTTATGCATGAAACTTGCGTATCCAAATCGAACTCATTCCCGATTGAATTCAACATGGAAACGCGGATCGTATTGAGAATGGGATTGGAATAAAAGCGATTTCATTTCCCCATGGAAATATAGTAAATGAAATGTGTGTGAGTGTTACGATAGGATAGAACAACTGTGAATTGCAAGATGATGAGTTGAAGTCGTGTTAACGGTATAACATAACTGTGTTTTGTGATTAAGTTTTAGAAGAGAAACTAAGGTGACAGAGAAAAGTGACTGGACTTCTCATTTTTGTTACAGTATGATAATGAATCACAAGCATACACAGATAATATCTTATAGTTGTAGTAAAATCAAATGATAATGCACTTTCTGCTATTAAGTCATTCACATTGAAAAATAATCTAGGTAGTAGCTCTTACAATAATGAACAATCTGCAGGTGATGTAGCTATAACTTCTTAATTGAAGAATGTAATTAATAGGCTTCGAACCTTTATACAGCATGTACTCCGCTTATGTCATCTGCCCCCTCACCAACGAGATAACCGACACTTTCTTAGTTATCTTTTCCTTCGGTGGATATTTCGTCTGATCCGAGTAAATGTAACGCAACGAAAACTTGCTAACGGGAGCTGCGCAAGAGTTCGGTACTACTCGGATAAGACGTATTACTTGCTCGACTGAAGCCCACACGCCACTCCTACTCTTCGCACTGTACTCGACTGTCCTGCCCACAACTGCTCCTTTACTTATTCAGCACATTATTGACTTCTTGATACGTTGTTGGGTACTGTCACCCTGCACAGGCGTAACGCTACGGTACGAAAATAGTCTTCAGATTGGTGAGCCTTCGTTGCGCCAGATCTAGTATATATCAATTCAAGAGCGGTAAGTGCATTATTGGAGAACGTGGAAAAGTTTTAAAATACAAAACAAAATAAAATACACTGTGTAACACAGCCACATGGGTCAAAAGCCCGTGTATGGCTCTCTAGCAGAAATACTTTATTTGGTAATTTAACTATAATTATGTTATAGTTTCATCAGTGTAAAGATAAAAGGAAAAATACTCTGAATCACACATACACACATGAATACTTGAGTATCAAATATATCTAAACAATATTTACGCAAATTTGAGGGGCGTTTGGAAATGACAATACAATAATAATTTTTTAGACTTTATTTATTAATAAAAATGATTCAATGTGCATAGGATGTCTCAATATACTCCCCAACAACTCAATATACCACTGCCATCTTCCTGTATACTTCATTATTGCGTCACGGAATCATTATTTACGCACCCTCTAGTGGACGTGCGCCTGCAATTTCTTACTGTTGCCGAAATTTAACGTTGCATTGAATCCTTCATATTATGGAACAGGGACTTTCTTTTCAGATGCATGGTAGTGATTCTCAAAGAATCTGGATCTTCATTCTCCATTTCCAATAGTACACAACAGTCTTCAATTCTGCTCTCCTTCTAGGCCTATGTCAAGTCCTTGGAATGCAATGTGCACACGCCTTTTTGACCCCTTCCTTCCACAAAATTCATGCAGTCCATCTTTGTCCATGGCTTTCTCTAACAAGGGCTCTTACTTCAGCACACATGCTCTCCACAACTGCCATCTAGTATCTGCGTGGTGTACTAGCATCAGTTCATCGTCCTACGATTCAAATCCGGCCCAGACCGATTGTTAAGGTGTGCTTAAAAAACACAGCTCCATATCAGTAGATTTACTAGCATTTATAAGAACTCCTGCGGTACGAAATTCCGGCACACTAGCGACGCTGATATGATCCTGGCAATTGACAATGTGGTTAAACAACAAAATAAAACAAATCGCCCTACTAGAGGACGTGGCGATAGATGCAGCGATATTGCTGAAACAACGCAATTCTAAATCATCCAGTCCGTTTAACCCAGATTGCAAACCCCTTATTGTTTTTGAAAAAATTATAATTGATCATACTACGCCCTACGCCCTATGGATGATAATAGAGATTCATGGCTCATATAACTAATTAATTCCAAACAATTGACCATTACACCACTCAAATATTGAATATTGGAAACTGAAAACTGCAGTACCATATCCATGTCACGATAAGTTCAAAATACTTATGGGCAAACACCTTTTAAAACATTTGCATTTCATTAGAAGTGACACCATTAAAATTAAGGAGTTCTGAAATTCACAATATATGTGATTCAATTTATCTATGAATGCATAAGATTCTTTTGTCGTCAAGCCATCCGGGTGATGTATATTTATTCTGTGACTCATACTTCCAGACTCTCTCTCTCTCTCTCTCTCTCTCTCTCTCTCTCTCTCACACACACACACACACACACACACACACACACACACACACATACACACACGAGGTCCGAGGCGCGACTCGAACCGCGACCTTCTGCGCGGCGGTGCGCCAAAGACACGCTCTGGCAACCACGAGGCCGCGCGTATGCATCGTTAAAATTGCATAAATCAAGCTCACTTTAGCAAAAATAGAAGTGATCAGCAGCGTTAGAGCACATGTAACAATACAAATGGTCTTCACCATAAAAAATCGAAATAAAGGAGCAAATCTTTCACTAGAAATAATTAATATAGGAAATGCGTAAATATACGGTGAAAAAAATTCAATTTCTGTGAGGGAAACAAATGCACCGAGACCTCTGCGGTGTGAGGTTAGCGTATTTGCTTCACAATCAAGAACTCCCAGGTTCGAACCTTTGTTAGGGTTAGTTACCTGGATACGGTTTTTTACGAGGTTTCCTTATCCTGAGAAGACAAACGTCGGTTAACCTTAAATTCCATGCCCAGGGCTCATTTGAGTAGAATTTCACCTATTTTATACTTATTCTCCGATATGACCTACTAAGTTAAAGGACCTTAAACCTCAAACGCGCACCTCCCTCCCCACAAAGACAATACAGAGGAATTTAAATTCAAATATAATTTCAGATTTCATTGTGTAAACATATGTTCTTCGGAAAGTGGCACGTGATGCTCAGCTTAAGTCACGATTACATATGTCGGGACAAAGTCTTACTTGGAAGTAATCTACAACTTCTGCAACCGAAACTACCTACATTTCCTTACTGTGTCAGTTTTACCTAGCAATGTCTTCATAGTAACACAAAGTTTCTAATTCAGGAAAAATTCAGGCCAAAACCCTTACTCAACCCAGCCTGACTACGCTTCTCGTGTTTTCCCCTGCAGGTGTATAGATTTGGTGGCGCCGTGGCCGAGTGGTTAGACCGTTCGCTTACCACCTAGGCGGCCTGGGTTCGATCCCATGGACCCGTATGTGGCATTCGTGGAGGAAGAAGTGGCATATGAGAGAATTTTCTCCGGGTTCTCCGGTTCACCCCGCCACTCATTCCACCAATTGCTCCATAGTCACCTTTGCATTCATCAATTTCACCTGGATTTCATACCATCCTCTTCCTACTACCATACCTGGTGCTTGGCTGAGCACCCGCTTCCAGGTCTTCACTCTGTGTGGTCCATAAGTTCTTGTGCTCTCCGACAGGCGTCTGACCCTAGGCACTGGCTGGTAAGTCCTAGGGGGTGTAAGTCCTATATAAGGGGAGAGAATCAGGTAAATACGAAAAAGAAGTATATAGATTAGTTTATGGTTGCTGTAAAATTTCTATAGCTCCTTAAAGTGCACATTATACAGAAAGAAAGTAATATAGTCAGTAGAAACGATGGAAAACTTTTAAGGCTGGTTGCGTGAACAATTCAGGAAATTGTATAGAACGGTGCTTAAGTGCTTCTAAGGTGTAAGCAAAACTAAATACTGTCTGACAAATTGAAGTGGCTAAATAAGAGCATGTTTTACTGTGTATTTGTTTTCTCATTATTTTAAATTACTTATTCAAGGTTTAAAGATAATATCATATATGTATGATATGCACATAGCACATGCAGATATTGGAACTCTTCTTTAATGTTCCATTTATATGCCGCCTTTAACATCTAAGGCCACATCGATGGCTTTTTATCTTTGAAACAATTGCTGCTAACAGTTTTATTCGCTCATTTATAATGGTGTCAATATTGGGGTTATAACATTAATTTCACAGGGATACACACTCTGATATTTCCAGACTATAAAAAAGATGAGAAATAATTCTGGATAAATAGAAAATTCCCACTCTGCAGCCAGCAATTAAACCCAGGATCTATGTATTTTGAGGTTAAAATGTTAACCACCAGTTTGGTGGTTGTTAGTAACAGTTTGGAGTGGATGTTAAGTATTTTCAACGAACTTTGAAAAGTTTTAAGTGCAAAAATCCCGAAATTTCTGCCTAAGGTGTAATTATTCGCAATAGCCAATTACATACCATAATTAACTGCTCTTCCACAGATGCCTTTGAAAAGTTAGATTCAGACTGAAAAATTAAATACCTTCGAATTTCCGTGCCACGCTTGTACCAAGCGAATTGCCATAGCAATTCATTTTCCTGCAGACTTGTACGAAAATTAATTTCCCAACTGACTTCATCTTCCGAGCAGCGGCTTGGAAGGGTAAGATCCGTGATTCAAATCCCGGGTCAGGCATTACATTTTTCGGACAGGTTCTAGCTTTCATTTAGAGGTAATTTAATAGATGCACATTTTTTTTCTGTTAACTGCACACTGAAGTGGAATTTCTTTAAACTAAATATTGAGGCTTTGAAATAATTTATCGACAAAACATGGGCTCTAGGCTTAGGTGCAATTGAATTCCTAAACAGGACAGAAGTGAGTTCCTTACATTCTGTACATGTTTTGCATCATATTTCTGTGTTCACGCATAAAAAGGAAAATATAAAACTTCCTTGCAAATTCTATCCTATGACGTATATTCTAAATTTTTAGTGGGATGCCACATAATTAGTTACTGAAGTGATGGCTTTTAGTCACGTTACATCTTATTTCCTAGTGAAGGCGTTATAGGCGCTTATTTATGTAGAAAGTGGAAGATTTAGAAGTTTAAGACAGAATCACTGAAGTCTGAGGACATAACTATATAGGACTATGGCGAATTCTATAGTTGGTATCCATTTATAAACAATAAACAATCGTCAACGCATGAAGGGCGCAACCTTTTGGATGGATGGATGGATGGATGGATGGATGGATGGATGGATGGATGGATGGATGGATGGATGGATGGAGGGATGGAGGGATGGAGGGATGGAGGGATGGAGGGAGGGAGGGATGGAGGGATGGAGGGATGGAGGGATGGAGGGATGGAGGGATGGAGGGATGGAGGGATGGAGGGATGGAGGAATGGAGGGATGGATAGAGAGAGAAAAAAATCTTTTCTCTCGCGCCTTTTTTAATCTGGTGAATATCCAAGACGTAACTAGTTTTACAGCTCTTCTCAAACTATTTTACTAAACCTTATTTTTCACTTAGGTACTTAATGTTAATAATGAAGAACGTATGCAGAAATGGTCTCTTTTTGTGCTGTCTATCTGTGACAATTTCTCTCAACAAATAGTGAGGGAAAGCATAGAAATATGTATGGAAAAGAGCAGTCTGAACCGTGACCAGGTGAACCACTCAACACAATATGGAAGACTCTATTAGCAGGTCAACTTCCTATTGGAGGAGAAGGAACCAATAAGAATTAAGAGTGGGATGGCACAGCGAGGCCAATCAGAGTAGGCAGTGACTAATTGGATGACTTTTTTGTAGTCATCCATTGAAGAAACAGCACATAGTTTTGCGGCGACACATCGGCATAATTTTTAATTTCTTAAAAAAGCCAACAAGACGCGGACCATACCGGAAACAAGAAATCATTAATTGATATCCCTGAAAAAAAGGGAGCAAAATAATTAACATGATCACTGATCTTATATGGGCACGCCATTTTACAATTTTCTATTGCAAACGCAACACTCCAAATATTTCCTTTCTAGAATATCATTTGGGTCTGCTTATAAACACGGAGCATAAAAACGTGAGATATTGCACTGATACATCAATTATATCACAGTGAAATATTTTATTGTGCTCGAGAACTCCGCTATTCAACAACGAGAACTAAGCGACATATAGGTAATGAAGCAGCAACAGAAGGGGTTTTTAAATGCTCCCTATGGGTGCAGCCTGTGTGTACTTGCTGTGCCACGCCAGTGTTCTGTGTACCTCGGCCTGCCTGTTAACATAGCTTTTGTTTATTTCTGTTGGGTCGTTTGTAAAATGTGTTGTTTGATATTGGAGTGTAGCTGCTAATGGTTTCAACACTTGTGCTTTATTGCATTACTGGATCATTGAAAGTCTGCTTTGTAAAACAATGACAAATGGACATTTCGAAAAACACTAACCTGAATATTTCTAAAAGTTTTAAAACGTCTGTTTAGTATATTTTCAGTAAAGTGAGACAAGCTACAGTGATGAACTACGAATAGGAAGCTAAATATATATTTTTTTCGTTTTACTTCAAAGTTTATTATTAACTGCAATTAAGATACGATATTTATATATTAATTCAGATCATTTTCTTTTCATATAACTTGTACTTGTTATTTTCTATTTACTGGTTATTTTCAGTTTGCACACCCTTCAATATAGGTACATATATGATAAAAATTAGGTAAAAATTTATGGTAATTTATAATTCTGGATGGGCCAAAATGCCTAGTTGTCAACCGGCCCTTAAACTCCACTCACTCACTCACTCACTCACTCATTCACTCACTCAGTCACTGAGTCACTCAGTCACTCAGTCACTCAGTCACTCAGTCACTTACTCACTCAGTCACTCATTCACTCACTCATTCACACATTCCAATTCTGGATAAATCCTTAATGTTAACATGTATAGTAATAAATTGATTAAAGAATCACAGCTTTTAAATAGCGTAGTTTTTGGATGTAAGATTATAATATATGAGGACAGTTAAAAATCCTTGCTGTAGATTGTAGTTCAGAACGTACAGTAAGAAATAATATGAATCAGAGAGTTGATATGAATGAAAAAAGATTCGAACCATTTACCAACACAGGTCATTCAGTCATTATATAAATTCTTTAACAAAGAGAACATGAAAAAATCTGATGTGTTGCACTCACATAACTTTCTCTAACCATTCTTACAAACTCTTATTCCTATATCTTCTTCGTGTTAGTTAAAATAAACATTTGTACAAATTATCTTATTGCTTATTTCCTTGTAGGTACAAGGGGAATATTAGAATACAGTAGGCTTTGTGCGATAGTCAACTCTTTTAAAGCTATGAGATTCCGTTCTCTTTGCACACTTAACATATAAACAAATGAACAACGATGTTCCATTTCACGAAAGCTTTAAGTTTTCCGAAACTCACACACATAACAAGGAATATCTCCGAAATGGTTCAATCTATAAGAACATTTATTGAGACATAACTTGTGTATTTTAGTAAGATGTACATTTTTGTGTAGTATGATTTGGTCTATCTCTAACGGTTTACCAGTTATGCAAAAGTCGTCCAGAGTAAATACGACTACAGGGGCTATAGCCAGAAAATTCAAGATATACATTTCATTTGCCATAAAAATATCTCAGATATATGGCATTTTAATCAAAATCGTTAGTCATTTTCAAGAAAATCAAAATTTTCGAAAAATCTTCCATGTAAAGGGTAGTTTAGGGTGGGGCTATTTTCTTCAAAATCTTCGTGTCGCATCCTTGAAAGACTTTAAATTTAAATACTAACTTTGGTTTTTAACTGACTTTTCGTTTCTGAGTTATGCTGCTCACAGACACACACACACACACACACACACACACACACACACACACAAACACACACACACACAGACACACACACACACACACACAGACACACACACGAACCTTTTTCTAAAAATGCTTTTTTTTGGATTCAGGGGGTCCTCAAAACATATATTTCCGGTGAAATCTCAACATCGAATTTTTGGGTAGAACACAATACTTCCCCTACTTACCAGTAGAGAAAGTAATAAAAAGTTGTAACATATTAATGACAGTTGACCTAAAACGGAGAAAATATCTTTCACCTGAAAAGAAACAAGGTCCAGTTCTTTTAGGTTCAAGGTTGCTGGGGTATTTCGATCTTAGGCAGCCAAATCAGTCCACACCCATTTCTAACCAAAGTTCACAAATGCATTTATTTGCAAGAAAGTCGTACCGAAAAGGCTCAAGGAATAATAACTATGTCTTTGTCAGCCACATTCTGATACGTTATGACCGGAGAGTGGAAGAAAAATGCAATGACTTTTGAAAATTTGAGTCAAAGAAGAACATTTAACTTCACCTAAAACAGTTTGTTGTTTTTCGGAGAATAAATTGTCTGTTCCCATTGAAAGCTTTGTTATCAAGTTTTTGCACTTTTACATACCTGAAAAGATATAAGCAACCCGGAGTGACCTTTAAAGGACCCGTGGTTCAGCAAGGGTGGTCGTGGAGTGCGAACACACGATCTCTCGAGTGGATGTGAATTCTTAAATAATTAAGTTATTAATTTAGCAATGCATTTTGTTTTGATGATAAGCACATTCAGTTTATAAAATAGATATTGCTTCTTTTATGCTAAAAGTAAAGGTAATGTTTTTCACTAATGTGTGTTTGTAAATGTGATTATAACAGTCTAATCCATGTATAAACATGAGTCTCGTAGTAAGAAAAACTGAAGCTGTTAACAGAAAAGCAATACAATTCTACAAATATAACAATATCTTATAGACTATAAGCTTCACTTGTCTTAGTATTTGCTGCAAGTTCGTAAAATTAAAACCTGTTTTTTTTTTTAGCATAATCTATTTAGCTTTTTTTTTTAGCTTCCATGTTTCACTTTTCATGTTGAAATTTATATATACAAATAGAGAACGACGATGACTGAGATAGAAACTGGGGGGTTATGGTTGCAGGTCTTGCAGACCGCCCCCTCGGTTTTTGCCAAGTCAGGGTGAGACCCTCTACTGGCCATGTTTTTAATAGAAGACGGTAGTAAAGGCTGGTTTGTGGGTGCGTGTTTTTTTCTTCTTTTTTCTGTAAGTCTGTCGTTTAAGGTCGTGGAAAGGCTTTTCTTTTCTTTAAGGTAGTGTTATGGGATTTCTCAGACTTTTTTTGTTTCTTTTTATTACGTGTTGCCTAGGACAAATCTTGGTCTTTTATATCGTTCTCCAGGGTCTAAATCGTACTCCCGCAGTCCCTGGATCAGTTGGTTGAAACTGGAAGGTAGTTTGTCAAAGAAAGGTTTTGACAGGATGAGAATATGTTCTTTGACGAAGGGGAAATGGAGGTCTTTTTGGATTTTAGCGTTAGAGATGTACCAAGGAGAGTTAGTTGCTGTTCTTAGGTAGCGGGATTGAAGTACTTCCAGCTGTCGTAGGTGACTTTGAGCTGCGACTCCACAGATCTGGCAGGCGTATGTAAATGCTGGGCAAAGTACTTGCTTAAACAAGAATAGTTTGTTATCCAGGGATAGATGTGATTTGCCTTTGCATAGCGGGTAAAGAATCACCATTCTCTTGTTTACTCGGTTACGCAGGTCTTCCAAGTGCTTCTTCCATGCCAGTTTGACATCTAGGGTAACACCCAGGTATTTTACTGATGTGGACCAGGACACATCTTCACCCTCCATGCGGACAGGTGCATCGTCTTCCATTGGACGACAGCCAAAAGTTATAGCTTGGCTCTTCTGCGGATGAGAAATCCGCTATACATATTTTTTGCAAATAGTCATAAATGTAAGATTAATGTAAATTTAAGTCTGTCAGCTGGGCCAATTGTACCAGCACCAGACAATATTCTCCAATAAATAAACTGAAACTGGATGCGTAACCGCCAGCGATTAAACCAGGTGGTCAATGCGTCAGCATAGTGCTGGATGCGTCTGGCTGACATATAATGCTTTAAGGACATCGATGTTACGGCGGTATCATCCGCAAATAGATAGAGGGAGCACCGTGGCAATGTGGGTAGGGTGTTTAAATAGAGAAGGAACAGTGTGGGGCCCAGTACACTGCCTTGGATTACTCCGTCACCTATGGGATGGGAGGAAGAAGTTAATCCTCGTAGGCAATGGAAAAGGTTATATCCTATAGATAGGACTGCAAGAGCTGGATATGGTAGTGTGAAACTTGATAAGTTAGGAGACAACAGAGAAGTCTCTCATGCCACACGCTGTCGAGTGCCCTTGTTACATCCTGCAGTAGGGCTGAGATGCAATGACGCCTGTTGAATGCGATCTATATCTCGTCTACCAGCCGGAGAAGTTGGTGGACAGTGGCATGCAACGTTCGGAAGCCGAACTGCTCAGATCTGATTATGTTTTATTATATAATAATTTATGAATTGTTATTTAATAATTGATGTTAAATAATTATGAATAAGGTAAAAGAACTTTCCATTATATTTAGTTTGCTATGGGTATACAGTACGTAAGGCAATGGCCTGATATTACAGCTTCTGTGGTTCAAACAAATTATGAACTCAGATTGTTACAAAAATTTTTCACATAATAACGCCTAGCAACGGAGATAAAAAATATATAAGGAGGACGAAAATAGTTACGGAATATGTTCAGTAAGAGATCGAGAGATTTTGTACCTTATTTAACTGAACTAAGGCCTGTTATTGCAAAGATGGCTGATTGATAATATGTAATCAAAGCGAATAAAGCTGATTTATGGGAGAAAACCAGATCATTTTCAAGTGACTTTCCTGTACCCTCAAGTTTCATCGAAAAGAACCGACTAGGGAAGTCGAGCGACGAGAACGACCGCTGCAGTGCATTGCAGTGACCGTGCAGGTGGGCGGTACGCTTCAACGCAGATTAGAGCGTTGAAGTTTCGCGTCTCCTTGTAGATGTCGTTAGAGTGGACCTCCTTGTTGAGAGCCACTGTAGAATATAGTAAGAGCTGTGGCGGATGACTACGATTGGAGCGCGGCTGCCCTACGCGCTCCACGGAGTAGTTTAGCTCTTTTAGGTATTCTGCCACTTCTGCCTCTGTGGTGTACATCGGCAGATCCTTAAGTGTGACGTACATCAGTTTTTCTTCAGGCAGCAAAGTTGATAAATACTGCACTGAAGCGTCATTAAGCACTTTCCTGATCGTGGGATGGTCGTCAGGAGCGCTTGGAAGAAAACCCACTGTTCCTTAAATTACGCTGCACATTAGCATGGGAAGTGCGTAGGAACTGGGTTAACTCACGGGCTTGCTTTGAATCCCGGAGAAAGATTGTTGTAGTTTTGTGTGACCTATGTGTTGTGGTGGTTTGCGCAGTATTTGCAGACACGCCGTCTGTTGTGTCCATGGTACTGTCAAGAGAATTCGAATTTGGTGAGGAAGTAGCTTGCGATGCGCTAACTTCGTTATTACTGGTAGTAGCAAGCGG
The DNA here is from genome assembly GCA_030765045.1 of Tenodera sinensis. Taxonomy (NCBI): domain Eukaryota; kingdom Metazoa; phylum Arthropoda; class Insecta; order Mantodea; family Mantidae; genus Tenodera; species Tenodera sinensis. The sequence continues at coordinate 87,731,433 of CM060969.1, read as the reverse complement.
TTGCACCCTGTTTGAAGCAGGTGTTGTTAGTTTCCAAGACGGCCCCACGTTCCTCTTCCCCTTTGAGGAGCAGTTTGCCACTGTTGCTGTTGGCACGAGCTCGACTTCTCATGCTGAGCGAGGTAGGTATCGATGGCATCTACTCACAACTTATGTGCGGCCATCGTCTTATATATGTGGCTAGATCTTCACGCGACACATCATTTGGCAGATCCTGCAGGAAGTGGTGGTCTGCCTGCGTAATATAGAAATTCCGTGCTTTCTTCTCATTCACCAGGATGGCATATAACTCTGGTGACAGTGGAGATGGTGGGTTCACTATTAGTGACTTGTCCATGTGTAGCCAAGGGTTCCTTATCAGTCAAAAGACTGGTGGCTAAGGCCTTGCTAACTTACCCGCTCGGTAAGTTTGTCAAGTCAAGTTGTTCTAAACAAGCACAAAAATCCAACGTCGCATGGTACAATTAGTGGCGAAGTTATAATCACCAAACCCGAAGAAGAATTTTCACACCAATCATAGTCCAGCATTGAGCGTCTCTCGAAGATTTTAAATCGGATGATTCTCAATGTCAGCAAGCATGGGAATCTTGCCGGAAGATTCTCGACGAAACAGTTTGCAGGATTTCAATTCCAGGAGCTCATACAAAGCATGTGTGAATCGTCTCAATCCACAAAAGTGAATGACGACGACCACTAACTACGAACTAATCAGGAGCTCCAGTTGATGGTGTCACTGAGGAGTTGTCCTCACCGGGCTGAGGCGCCCACGGACTGATGCCATTCCATATATTGTCCCCTGCTGGAATTGGTGTTGTGGTTAAGGAACTGATTGTGGGTAAAGGGTGGCGAATGAGGTGTGGGATTTTTTCTTTACATTAGGTATGGGAGTATAATAAAAGGACTGAAATGGGCTAAGGGATGGCGATAAATGATTTGTGAGTTCTCTTTATGGCTATGGAATACTTGGTGATGATGGGATGATTATTATGTCAAGTCACGTCACGTCTTAGTCTTATTGGCCTAGAACTAGTCTGGGTCGCTTGTATGCTTCTCCGAGGTCTATACCATACTCCCTGAGGCCGCGGAGGAGGTGTTTGAAACTGGACGGGAGTCTAGCATAGAAGCTGTGGGACAGGTTAAGGATGTGTTCTGTTAGGGTTGGGAAGGACATGTCAGCATGGATATTACCGTCAGGGATGTACCATTCGGCTGCGTTTACTGTCCGAAGGTAGCGGTTTTGGAGGACTTGAAGAGGGTGCAAGTTGGTTTGGCGGCAGCACCACAGACTTGGCAGGTGTAAACAACTACAGGGCGCAGGACTTGCAAATACTAAGATAAGCTAAGGTTACAGTCTCTAAGACGTTTGTTATATTTGTAGAATGAGTCTTCTATGTTGATATTTAATTTGTGTGTTACTTATTAATTACAGAGTAGTCTTTTGCATTTTGTGTTCAAAAATCAAAACAAATATAAAGGTGACCCGACTAACCCTATTGATGATGAATTGAAGTATCAGTGAATAGTTTACTTAATATATGAATATAAGTTTACATGCACGTTTGACAAAGTTAGCAAGTCTCTCAAAGCTATCGTCTTGTTACTAATTTAAACCTGCATGCCCAGCAACATGCTACATTCTAGTCGACATTCACAAGATTAGTCAACACTTTACACAAGATAGATTCCATCGAGTAGACATAGAATGCAATAGTATATTTTTACAGCACATTTGCCGCAGGGAGGAAGGGTTGATAGAAGACGTAATGCAATTTTCCAGCAGCGAACAAACATGATGCACTTTCTTGTTATCCTGCTGGTAGTTCCATTCATCGGGCCTTGTGAATATTCATCCCCTCACTCGTGTGCAGGTAAGAGCGCAATGATAATTATTGATGTTTGTTAGGGGGTGGCGCTGTAATAGCATACTCCAACTAGTGATACATTGTTACTGATTTCTCCATGATTTACGTTCCCTGCACGCGATGGCAGCACTAAATCAGAGCCAATGTGGAAACCAGGCTGGCAGAAGAAGGCTCGTAAACAAGTGCTGTTGAATAAACATTGTATACGCTATGGTGCGGCTTTTGGACCGCACATTATTATGCACGCCCTGGAAAAAATCTTTATTGAAGCAGGAAGGAAATCGTAAAGCCTACTTTAAGCCTAATAGGAAGGAAAAGCATAATAGTTTTCAGAAAGCAAACATGTACCAGAGGAACACACATACACACTTGGCTCAAAAGAAATATATCGACAATGGCAGTACAGCAAATCAGGCATGCAAAAGTTAACATAATCGCATGCGCAGCCAGAAGCAGCTCAAGTCATCCACTTCTTTATAAATACCTCAGCGATGTTAAGGTACCACTCGCTTGTTTACATGAATACTCTACTCTGGAGTGTGGAAGGAGAACGCTATGCCTTCCACTCTCTCTCAGTGTTTCTTTTCTTATACTAAACTTCAGCAATGTGTCACTTCTTAAGTCATCCATTTGCTCCCATGCACCTGCTATCTACTCCTAGTGACTTCACATTTGAGTTTTCCAGCACTATTGCCAGCCCCTTAGGAGTGCAGTTGAGGACCACTTCATGTGTGGAAACTAAGCGGAATATGAATATAAACTTGTAAGTTTAATGTCGTGTGTCTTTTCAAATGGTAAAGGTTCCACACAATTTAGGGTTTTGCTAGATTTCCCTCCTTAGAATAAGGAAAACTCTTGAAAAAATCTTGCTCGGGTAATTCACATCAGTGGAGATTAGAACTCCGTCACTAATATGCAGCACACACGTTATTCCTCACACTATGGAGATGAACGCCGAGCGCCATGGCTCAGGCGGTAACGTCTGTGGCGCGCATTCTGGAGTTCGCAGGTTCGATTCCTGTGGTCGACATTCCTGGCCTTGGGCTTTTTCAGGCTTTTTCCCGGGTCATTCAGGCTAATGCTGGGAAGGATATTTAACTTACAACCCACGAATCACTCCCTTTCATTTCTATCTATCCAACTTTTCCAGGTTGTAATTGTCAGCAGAGACACCTGCGGGATGCGCTGCACTTGAGCTTGCGCTCTGGAAATACGGTGTTCGGCAGAAGGAAAGCGCTTCGGTTGGCTAGTCTCTCCCCAGGGGGACTGATTTATCAGCCGGATCTGGCTGGTGCAGCGCTCTCTTTAACAACCTGGAACTCAGTCGGGCTGAAGAACTGCCTGCACCTGTTAGGGTCCCACCGTGGCCTGTGATGCGTTCTGGCCGCCTGTAAGGTACTCTCATATCATCCTTCCTCCGGGGGTCTGACACAATAAGCCATCGACTGGAATCCCCTCCGTGACAGACAAGACAAGAAGACGGAGATGAACTAACAATGCTATCTTATTGAAATATATTAGGTCTATGTGTTTGAATTGGTCTTGGTGGCTCAGTTGTTTAAATTCTGGCCTACTGATCCCAAGGTCGCGGGTTTAAATCCGGCCCAGAGAGATGGTTTTTAAGTGTGCTTAAAAACGACAGCTCCATGTCAGTAGATTTACTGACATGTAAAAGAACTCCTGCGGGACGAAATTCTGGCACACTGGCGACACTGATATGATTCCGGCAAATGACAGAGTCGTTAAGCAACAAAATAATTTTGTTCTATGTGTTTGGACATCTACCAGAGAAACATGGAACAAACTGTGTCATGTTTATAGGGTAACAATATCCGTCGTTTTTAAACTAAATATCTATACGCCCTTTGACAGTTTTCACTTCTCAAAATTGTATATAAAAGTAGAATGCAGAGCTAGCTGTAACATAACATTTCCATAAGTAGACTAGTGGATAAAATTGTGAAAGGGTTTGTGTAAAATAAAAACACAGTCGATAACCATTATACACTTTCTTTTTGGGTATACCTTTTATTAATTATTATACTTAAGTAATAGCTACTATCATCACTTGGACAGCCTCGAGAGAGAAGTACTGGGTTCAAACCCCAAGACGACCAACCAAACTGTCAAAGATTATTTTCCTGCTACGTAAGTTCTGGGTTCGATTCTTGTGCAAAATTACTTTCCCTTATTTCTTATTTCAGTGTCTTCATTTTAAGGGCCATAGGGTCGGTTGCAAAGCTTGATGGCATGCGGCGTTTTCCAGAGGACGTAAATTGAGGAAAGAAGCCTTTCTATACGTGGCACTGAAAATTTCTTGCCGATTCTGCCAACAATATTATGGCCGAGGGTATCAGCTGGATAGTTGACCAACCTTTCTAATCCCTCATTTTATCCTCTCCTGCTGGATATTTTTTGTTCTTTAACGACGCTGTCAATTGCCAGGATCACATCAGCGTCGCCGGTGTGCCGGAATTTTGTCCCGCAGGAGTTCTTTAACATGCCAGTAAATCTACTGACATGGAGCTGTCGTTTTTAAGCACACTTAAAAACCATCGACCTGGGCCGGATTTGAACCCGCGACCTTGGGATCAGTAGGCCAGCGTCTAACCAACTGAGCCACCCAGACCGACTCTCCTGCTGGAGGGTAATAGGCGGAATAGGACAATTTCTGGTCGTGTTGCTGTATCTTGTTCCGTTCTCAACCTGTATATTGTCATTATTTGCTTAATTCCATTTTATTGCGCTCTGGTTTTTCGTGAGCTGTGACAGAAAGCTGGACAAGCAAATCGGTGCAACCTGGGCCTGGAGGAGGGACATTACAGATAAAAACAGAAAATGGAGTTTATAGTGTTGTAAATGAGGGTAGTGTCCGTTAATTAACTAATAAAGCGGAACATTAAACCGAGGATCTATGGGTTACGAGCGCTGCTACCTAATCAGAACTATTTACGAATGTGTTATGATTAGATATTCGCAGTAAATCCAGCACACATCAGTTGGAATGCGCTGTGTGTAAGCTATTGCAAATGCAAAATCAGTTATTTTATTATTTCTTTTTGTTTCATTTTCTCGAACATTTTAACATAGAAGTCTTGCTCCCGGAATTGAAATTGGATCATCATGACCTCCTTTAGGAATTATTCCTTTTAATGCTTTACGGGTTCCCCATGTTTATTTAAACCCTTCTTTAAAACATTAATGGGTGCATGCAACATATATATATATATATATATATATATATATATATATGTACATGTTCAACGAAAATTCCGTAGCACAATGCATTTTACAATTTCAGAGAATAGCCTAGAGAGCCATCGCTCATAAGATACGAATTGTATCTTTCATGACAAAGTTTTAACATAAAGTTCTATATTAATAAATTTGTAGTGATGTGATCCATTACTTGTGGGGATTTATACACTTTTTCAGATGGTAGTATCAGGCGAAGATTGTATTATTTTTCGAGTATGGAATCAACTGTGCAGATCAAGCTATCAAAAAAAAATGCGTTTGAAGATCTTACACGAAGTATTGGTATTAGCATTTACGCTTATAGAACATTCACAATGAGACAATAGGAGACGTTCCATAATAAATATAAGGGTTAATTGAGTACAGCTGCTGTTGTTGTTGACTATGCCCTTCGACCCAAATGAAGTGGTTAGATTTGAATATGCATTTGACTTCAGTGACCAGTAATTGTATTAGCTCTACGCATAGAAATTCGATGCTCGAACTCGGTGGACAGAAATACTCAACATGGATAGAGTAGCACTGTTCGATCAAAGGGAGCGATCCGTGATATTACCTTCGATGCTATGCGGCAACATGTACCTTCAGAATGGACCGATTGTTTTGTAAAACTTCTTAATTTTCTTTTTCTATGGCTTATCTGTGATAAATAATGGATGTATTGTACCCACAGAATAGGTTGTCGAGATATCACGGGATTATACGCACCTGAGGTATCCTGAATGCTGAAAATAATTCTTAGAAAAAATACAAGTCTTGCAAGTGCAACCTTTTGTGCATGCCAACTTTATCGTAACTAACGCAAAGTAGAAGAGTCACTTGTATCTTTAAGGTATGTGTTTTTGGAAAATGTCCAATAGACAGAAAAAGCCTTATTACTGCCAGATATTTCTTTTATTCCCAAAACTTCAGCTGGATTTTAGCTTTAATACGCAAAGAGGAGAAAATATAATAACTGCAGCTGCTTAGAGGACTCATCGCTGAGACTAGAAAAATAGAAGAAGAAAGTTGTTTGTCAAAGAAGAAAATCATTATGTGCTAGAAAGGAGTTTGTGTGAAATGGCACAAATAAATATCGCGTAAATGATTATGGCCCTAAACCTACCACTGATTTATCATACAATATTGTAGAGCACAAAGACTTATACATGTACTGAATGCAAAAAGGTGTATTCCAACATAGCATTATGGAGAAATTTTCCTCCAATCACTTGCTTTCTCTCAGCTGCAATGGAGGCTAAATTAGAGAAATTAGCAACAATAAGTACTTGCTAGATCAGCGATGTCCAACTTTTACGAAAGAGGGAGGTTGAATTTACCTCCTTCCACTTTATACGACAGCGCCACTCTTTTAACACTCAGTCGTGTTGCAGTTGCGCTTTGGTTATATGTACGTTGCGTTTGATTTACGACAGCACTTTTAAATGTTGTGCGATAAACATCTGCTCATTAGTGACTTCTTTGGTACTGCTTACGTTTTAAGAAGTATATCAATATTCGGCACAGTGCACTATAAAACGAATATATTGATAATTTTTCACATTATGAATTACTATTCCAGCACATATAAATAATAAAGCTTTAAATAAAGTATGAGTTAATAAATGAAAAAAAAGCTAAATCAGAAAATCCTAAAGATAAAATTCTTATTATTTGTTGTTTAAGGACATTTTTATTTTGTTGGACTGTAATTTAATTTTAAGAAAAATTTGCTTTAGGTTAGGTTAGGTTACACCGACTGATCGTCGCGTAACTTATTGCGATAAAGACTTTTAATATTGCTCAATTTGGAGAAACTCTGTTCACAAACATATTTTTTTTTTTTTAATTAACGTCCTCCAACGTAATGTCATATCGGACGGTGAATGAATGAAACGGGTGAAATGATGCTCAAATGAGTGAGGTCTACAGAGCTTTAAGGTACCCGACATTCGTCTTCTCAGGATAAGGGAAAACCTAGGGGAAAAAAAAAACCTTACCCGGATAACTTACCCTAAGCGAGATTCGAACTCGCGACCTCTTGAACGTGACACAAATATGTGTAGATCTATACTCACTCTTATATACACTGTTCTTGCAAATGCTTATTTTTCTATCTACTACATTTTAATCGACATAAGCATTTTCAGAAAGTATCTAATTGCTAATTTTCTTGTAGGTACAAGGGGAACATGGGAACACGGTAGAGTTTAAGTGATACTGACATGTTTTAAGAACCGGTTGCTATGGGCTGCCTTTTCTCGTAAATTCCGTTCTCTTTACAAGGCCCACAAACAACGGATAACATGTACCTATTTGAGAAAAGTAAAAGTATTCGCAAATTCAAACAAATAAGAAAGGATATCTCGGAAATGGTTCACTCAGAGGAAAAAAAAAAGTATTTCACATATATTGTGTGATTTAACGAGATCCACATTTTTAGTTAGTAAGCTTTTGTATGTCTCCTACTGTTTACCTTTTGTGCAAAAGTCACCCAGAATGAAGAGGTCTTCTGAGGATATTCCCAGAAATTTCAAGATATGACTTAGAAACGGCCAAGGAATCACCTGTTTGTGTCCGTCATTGGATACCCTCCGACTGAAGGAGTGGGTGAGGAATAGCCGCTAATCACGTAAGAGACAAGTTTGGATATCGCTGTGCTAGATTAATCCCTTATTATTAACATTATAGAAAAAGATACTTCTATACTCAGAGATGTTCCAAACTCACTTTTGGGTTGAAAAGAAAGGGTGAGGAATTGGTATATTTCCACATATTTTATAGCTGAAAATGTGCATGTATAACTGTACTTAATTAGGAAATTTTCTCTTCGTAACATTAGACATCATTTGCCACGGAACTTAATTTAAAAAATCTTATGTGTTGCACTCACATGACTTTCTCTACTCTTGTACTAACCATTCTAACAAACCCTTAATCCTATATGTTCTTCGTGTTAGTTGAGATAACATTTGTAGAAATTATCTTTTGCTTATTTCCTTATATATGCAAGGGGAATATTAGAATATAGTAGGGTTTGAGCGATAGTCAAATCTTTTAAAGCTTTCAAATTCCGTTCTCTTTGCTCGGCTAACATAAAAAATTGAATAACGATGTTGCATTTGACGAAAGTTTAAGTTTTACAACACAGATAACCAAGAATATTTTCGAAATGGTTCACCCTATGAAACAATTATTCGGACATAAATTGTGTTTTAGCAAGATGTACATTTTTGTCTGGTAAGATTTGGTCAATCTCTTCCGCTTTACCAGTCTCATAAAAGTCCAGAGTAAACATGACTACATGGACTATAGCAAAAAAAATTCAAAATATGCATTTCATTTGTCATAAACATATCTTAAACATACGGCATTTTAATCAAGATCGTTAGAGCTATTTTCGAGAAAATCAAACTTTTCCAAAAGTTTTCCATGTAAAGGTTAGCTTAGGGTGTAGGAATTTTCTTCAAAATCTTCGTGTGGCATCCTTGAAAAGCATTAAACTTAAATACCAATTTTGGTTTCTAACCGACTTTTCGTTTGTGAGTTATGGTGTCCACAAGCTGATACACACACACACACACACACACAAACACACACACACATTTTTCTAAAAATGCTTTTTTTGGATTCAGGGAACCTCAAAACATATATTTCCAGCACAATTTCGACATCGAATTTTTGGGTAGAATGCAATACTTCCTCTACTTATTATACGTAGTAGAGAAAGTAAAAATGATTAAGACTTAGCAAAACCAGATTCTTGTATCGCACTCTGTTGGGACAGATGACACAGCATAGTGTAAACACGAAGTCTGCTCTCCTCCTGAAATTAACTTTTCTAAAGGTTTTTTAGCTTTTGTGATTGTTCCAACGAAACTCAATGTTCTTATTGTTCACTTCATGACAAAGGCCAGCAAGTGTCTGTTCCGCCTTCAGTCCTCCAGTCATCATTTCCTGGGTGTGCCTACTGATCTTCTTCCTTTGGAATAATATTGCACTATTTGTATAGTAAGTCTGATATCTGACATTCTTTGAACATGTTATTTCCAATTTTGTTTGAAATCTTTTAACCTTTCATTTATATTAAAAATTCACAATTCTTCTCTTATACTTTCATTTGTTATTTAGTATCTCTTCGGGTATCCGCTCACACATTTTAAGAATTTCATCTCTGAAGCCTACAAGTTCCTTTTAGTTAGTGTCCAAGTCTCACTTACAAATGCTAATAAAGGTAGAGCCAAAGCTTTGTAAAACATTAATTTTGTTTCCTTACGTGTTTTGTTTCTACATGTTCTTTTAATTGTTCCACACACTTGCATATTTCAATGTCCACACCATATGCTTTATCATAACCAACATCACCTCTCAAGTCGTAGTTAAAATAGCTGTTCTGCACAACGGTTATTTACAACTAGTTTTGTTCTAATTGATTTTTCCCTGCGAATACCATTATCTTTGTTTTTATAAAAGAGTATTCATATTTTATTCTTCACGAATTTCCTGAAGTTTAACAGTAGATTTTTGCAGGGTATACTCGCTTCTTTGAGTAACAAGAAATCGTCGGCAAAGAGCAATAATTTAAAAAGTTATTCTTTGAAATGTTGAAACCTATATTCACTAGTTGCTTCCATTTCCTAGATCCTCATTCTTTTGAAATACTTTGGCACTGGTGTACCAAATGCGCATTACGTAACCAATGCCTTTTAGCACTTTATTTTTACATTGAAAGAGCTTGCCAAAACGTGTTAATCTTGAAGTCGGATATTTACAAATTTCTCTTCTGGTACAGCAGCTTTAAATGCTAAGGCCTGAGTGGCAAAGGACGACTCTCAATTACCTCTCGCACCTTCCTCACCGTGAAGTGTGATGGAGAAGCCATAGAGACGTGGTTTACATTCTACAAACTCATAACACTTTGATATTACTCAAGGCACAACATGTTAGAACCCGAGAGCGCTGACATTTAAAGATGAGGAACTAGAAGTGCCATCAAGATAAGTCTACGTTAATGTAATGGTACAGTGTAGATATATAGGTAAATATAGTTTTAAACATAATTTTTAATCATTTGTTTCAGAGAGCAATGTCATACGAATGTTGGAGACATGAGAAATGCAGCAATAAATTACAGAAGGAGGAAGTCACACTTTACCCTTTAATAACTATCGCAGTTTGTATATTTCTACTGCGTCATAGCACTAGAAACATGTGCTTTTTCGAAACTATACCTTACTAAATCAGATATATAAGTATTTACTTGGGTCGTCTCCATAGCGCGGTATAGTGCTGCTCCCCACCAAGCGGGGGACCCGTGTTCGATTCCCGGTAGTGGCGTAGGGATTATTTTCCCGCCTCGTTTTGTCCCTGAGGGGCCAGCTGAGGAGCCACTTGATTGAAAAGTAGCGGCCCCTGTTCGAGAAGACCGCATAACCGGCCGAAAGGGACCGGAGCGCTGACCACATCCCACCACCATTACTACACTCCACTTATGACGTCTGTGGTGGTCAGGCGGTAGGCCTGGGTCCGGATGGGCTGTTGTGGCACGGGGTTACAGTTAAGTATTTACTTCAATAATTACCACCAGTCGAGATGGTAGTGCGGCAATATATGAGGCTCGCATTCGAGAGGTCCCAGATTCGATTTCCGTAGGGCCGAAAGCTCTGATCATGGGTTTTTCAGTTTCCCCAGGCATTTTAGGCGAATGTTCTATACACAAACTTTCTGTCCGCTTGTGTCCTCCATTTTTTTCAGGATTGTGCGTCTAGGCGATGGCGGTTGTTGTGTTGCGGCAGAACGATTCAGTTTGCACTATGAATTTTCACCTGGCACTCAAGAGGTTGCTGGTGCCCCTATTTCTCGGCGTGTCTTGTCCATTCCCGAAACTCCCAATTTTCAGGTGGTTATGCAGGGTTAGCCACCCTCAGGATTGTTGTCATATTGGAACTGTTAGGAACCCCGTCCTGAAAAGCACATATCGCCGTCGGGATATGATTACCCTGCGGGTCTCCCTTCCTTCGAAGAGTCATGTTGGAAGCACAAGGGGCCACACTATGTTTTATGTGAGTTCCTGTGCCCTAGTTATTGCAGATACCTTCATCTGAACACTAACTCTGTGATAATTTCTACTTCGTTGTTTAAGTGATTATTAATAGCATATTAGAGAAATTTCACAGAAATACGTAACTACCTAACTAACGTAACTGAACTACCTGGAAGTGGTCAAATGCTCCAGTAACATCAGTAACTGAGAAAGGTTTCCACAAAAGCACATGAAGTATCAAGTTATATTAGTGTTAATCTATTCTTTGTACATGACATGCCTTCGTGTTAAACAAAAACAGGAACATATTTTCTGCTAACACGTGTCGAATATCCACACAGTACACAAGCATTAGTGAGAGTTTAATGTTTAATCTACAGTTATACTTCACCATAAAGAATTTTGTATGCAGAAATTGATTGGTATTCAAAGAACAAGTATGAGTTCAGCAGTGTTTACGCCCGTTCCTAATAATTACGGTAGCAAAGGTGTTGGTCACTGATAATATGTACACACATATTTTGGAAAGCAAATTTAGTAAGGAAACGTTCCAGGCGTAGGTTTAAATTACTTTCCTTGTATGTGTCACTTATGTGGATTGAAGAAAAGCTGATGAAAGTAATCAGTCAGGGAGAACCGTCTTGGCCGGAACTGAACCACGCACCTCTCGAATACGAGTATAAGTAATTTTGATAGAAAGGGTTCAAAACACCTACTTAGGTTATACAGGACTAAGCTTTCCTAGGTAGTGGCTTATTAACAGCACATTGTCCTGATAAAGAATGTACCTAGACATAAAATTGGCCACGATGTTGATCCAACTTGCACTAGGTGTCTTGAGGATGATGAATTGGTACACCCTCTGCTCTTTGATTGAGAACCTTAACTCACTACTGAGCTCAGAACTTTGGAAACTATTTTCCGAAGCTGGATGAGTCATCTTCTGCTTCAGTCAGTAGTTCTCCGCAGTTCATTTTGAACAGCGAACCATTTGTCTGAAAGATAATAATCTGAAAAGCGTACGAATGTGCTTTGTTTCACTTAGGTACTTTTCTTTGCGTGTCCACTTATTGATTTCAATCTTTTCTTGCAGCATTCTATGTGGTATAATTTTTAAGGGGATATTCTAGAATCTTATTTTAAGTGTATCAATATGTGAATTTTTCTTGGTTCATTCACACACTTTGCCACTCAGTTCAAATATACACTACTGGGTTGGTACATCTTGTTCTTGTGATGGTGATGGTGATGTGATGGTGAAATCCATGGATAGACAGCCTCATCACTTCATGCCGCAGTTCGAAGTTCACTGTCGTCCATGCCCATTGCTTTTGTGCCGAACTCTGGCCATACTCTTGTTCTCCACCATTTTCGTAAGATTTCCAAATGCTCCGATGTGTTGCAGTAAGTGTCTGAATTTTAAGAAAAACTCTTGCTAGTATTATACTGGTCTTGATCTTGTAGATTTTGACAACCCAAGCGCTCTTTTTAGGTACGTTGCTTTCACCTTCCCTAATGTTTTTAAGTTTTGTTCTGTCAATTGGTCTCTTATAGCTTTGATTCCGCATTCTAATACAGGTAGGGGTTTTGGTTCCCTGATAGATAACAGAATGAGTTCACGCAATAAACCGTTAAATAGATCGCACTGCAAAAGTTTAAGTACCCCATTAAAATTCAAAATCTAATCCCCGAATGTGAACCTCACCCGTCACAGTGGAACCATCTCTCTCGGTACCTCCACTTGATCTCTCTCTACTTATTTGGCCCTACAAACTTTTTCTGAATTATTGAACTTTTTGTACGTCGAGGTTTTTGCGGTCTCGCTTGTTTATAAGGCAGTCCAAACAGAAGTTTTTCTTCAAGGACTACTTTAGATTTCGTCGTCGAACCAGGGTTTAGTCCATAAGGCAATTTTTTTTGCTGATAATGCATAAGTTTGGTATTCCAATGAAATGAAACACTCCGAAATGACTTTGACAAAACGCAGCAGAGTGCGATCGCTCTTTTCACAGAATAATCCCAACCATAGGTATAGAATTTTTAATTTAAACAATATTAACAGAGACGGGAAAAAAACCACTCATTGGTGCACCAAAAATAACTCGTGTAAGCATTAATATAAATACGAAGAACATCTACATAATGTCAACGATAGTTGTATAACAAAATTTGACGCGATTTTCATGGAAGAAGACCATAGTGATGCCCAGATCTGTGGTGTTACGGTAGCATGCCTATCTCACGTTCAACAGGTCCTGAATCAAATCTCGAATCCTGGTTAGGGTGAATTACCCGCACAAGTTGTTTTTTTTCCGGAGTGTTCTCTTATCCTGATAAGATGAATGTCAGATTGTCAGATTACTCCAAGATTTATGGACCCATCCCAGCTTATTTGAGCATCATTTCATCCAATTCATCCATTAAATTCATTATCCGTTGACTGAATGTTACCTACTTACTTAAACGATTATGTAATGCTAAAAGATGATACCGATATTGACTGTATTAATATAAACACCTGGTAAACGTCTCACTTTAAAACGAATAATGTACTAATAAAGTCTTACACTGCACGTACATGTTTTCCTCTATCCACACTCTTTTATTTTTGTTTTGTATCAGCTATTCTTATACAAGCTTAAGTTTCCGTATGCATAGTGTTAATCGAGGTAAACAAATTGTGTCTTAAACCAGAGGTCGCGGGAGGTATAATATTGGAGATTGTAACTCTCCGCTCACTGGTTTACGGGCAATAAAGATGTCGTAAACTGCAGGTGAACTGCGGAAGAACATAACACCTTCCCTCTCTGTATCCCTTCTTAAAATGCATATTTTAAGCTTCCAATGGCTTAATGTTATGTGAAAGGCACTTTAGTGAGTATTCTTTAGAAATTATGTTGCTTATTTATTATGCTGACGTAAACTGCCAACAGTTAGCATGTTGTATCCTAAATGCAGTTTTACGCAATTTTGAAGTATTTGCAGTAAGACATTTATTATAGAGTAAAATGTTAAAACTGCAATGAAGAGCGGTTTTAGGAACTGATATTCTTCATAATAGGCTTTAATATAGTTCGAAGAATGTGATATGACCGACAAGTGATCTACTGATATGGCAGACATATTTTTTGGGAAACGTCTTACAATCCATGCTACTGCTTTACAGAGATGTACCAGTTCAAATTGCAACTTAAAAAGCTTACAGAAATGGATCAGTAGGAATGAGAAGTTAGTGGGAAATCGTTATTAAATTATAATTATATCTATCCGTCTTCGCGGCAATTCGTCCAACTGTCTCATTTGAGGTCTGCCATTATTTCTACCGAAAGTGTTGTTCTACAATAGATTTTATACCTGTACATCCATTCTTTCTATGTTTACCATTCACTGCTCTAATCGTTTCCTTTATGCTTCCTATTTTCAGTGCTTTGAGGATATCTTCATGTTTTTTTTTTCCCATAGTTCATAGCCCGAAACCTATCCCAAACATTTCATTTCACAACTCATAATTTCGATCTTTAGGATTTCGTTACTACCCAACATTCACAACCATACAAGAAGTTGGGATGGTCATCACTGGGTTGAGTTTTAGTAGTGTTGCTTCTTTACAATTTTTGGAAATTTCTTTGAAATGGTTTTAAATCTACCTAACTTGTTATGTTATCTTTTCACTATATTACACAAAGTATTCTAAATAATTCAATCATTTAGCTGATTTGCAGATTTGTCATTCAGAATTACTTTTGATCTTGAATGATATGGCTAACAATTTAGATAATGATTATATTCCTTCGAAATATTATTTAATTTATTCATCGATTTTAAGTTATTTCCAGAATATACAATTAAGATCTAGTCCTCTGCGAACAGTAAACTACCAGTGTGTCTTCCTTTTTTCTTTCTTGCGATTTTTAAAATGATTTTGAAGATTTTCTGAAATGTCTAAAATAACTTCACTCACATGTGGTGTCGTGTGTGTGCACGCGAGAGAGTGAGTGAGCGAGTGAGATAGAAAAACTCTCCTGTCTTACGTATACATTGATTTCTTTATTGACTATTTTTTGCTGCAGACTTGTTCATTAACTTTTTTTATATTCGTGTAGCTATCTTAAATCCTTACTTAACATATTGAGGAAACCATTTTTAATAATTTTCTACAATAGATGTCCTTAATATATAAAGGCCGTTAGACCTGAAAGGCTAATATCCCTTCATTTTGATTCTGATTGTCAAACAGAGCATTCCACAACACTCTCTCTTAAATCCATTTTAAGTGTTTCTATCAGACTCGGATTAACTTGCAAATAGTATGCACGGATATAAACTTTTAAGTATTCATTTGCACATCAATAACTCTGTACGTTCTAATAAGGCACAGAATCCTTTACTTTCGACCTACAATAGTTCTTTCAGTCGCGAAACTAGGTTGCTACGTTTGCAGGCTTTCAGCTCATCTGCTATGTAGAAGCTGCAATTAGGTGCTATTATAACCGTTCCGTGTGGTTGAAGTAGTGCCAACGGAGAAGTTGGGTATGGCTATGCGCCTCAGCTATAATTTCAGGAATCTATGATTTATGCTATTCCTCCGCCGACATTGACCAGCATCCTCCACAAGGCTCATATCCGAGCTTTTAAACGGGTAATTATGCATTGGCACGGAAAATTAGAATCTTCATTTATCCTAAAATGATTCATGATGAAACCGCCCAGTGTCAAGGATATTAGCAACCTGATTTTGAGCCTGTTAGTAATACACTGACAGCCGCTAGCACACTTATAATTTTTGATATCAACAATGGAACGGAAGTTAACTACCACTCCGATGGGGTGCGATATCCGCAGCTCAGATATAGTGTGAACTTACTGCTTACGCCAGCTGATACTATGGGTGATAATCTGCGTATGTAAACAGTTGGCCTCGACACAGTGCATGCTGTTGGATCACCTCCATGACCACCACGACCACCACCACTACCACCACCACTACCCACACCACCACCACTACCCACACCACCACCACTACCACCACCACTACCCACACCACCACCACCACGACCACCACCACGACCACCACTACCCACACCACCACCACCACCACTACCACTACCACCGCCACCGCCACCGCCGCCACCACTACCACCACCACTTCCACCACCGCCGCCACCACCACCACCACTTCCACCACCGCCGCCACCACCACCACCACCATCATCACAATATCATCACCATCATCGCCATTACCTTTAACCCTATAGGGTCAAGACCTCCTAAGAGGAGGCTAGCTCGGTATACTCTTCCCAGTTAAAAGTGCCTTTGTCTTTGATAGTTTACTTATCTTAACCTACATTTGTATCACATATTTCTGTTTCACTCCTCTGCTCTCTGGACTTGAGTCTCACTCTTTTAATACTTGGCACTAATTCTCATGTTTTTGGCACATCTTGTCAGTCACTGTCTTAATCAGATAATGTCGCATCTTCCTCGGCACGTAATCACAGTGATTGTTGCGTTGCTGAGAGATGTTCGAGGCCCTTACAGGCGTAGTGGTTCCTCGCCGTGCAGGTCCAGGTGGTACCAGCTTTCCTCTTCATTTCGCCCGCCCATCGCTCTCGTTCTTGCCGGCTCCTCTTCCGTTCTCTTGGGTCCCATAGCGTTACTATATTTGCCCAGCGATTGTTGTTGAACCTTACTTCAGAAATTGGGTTTAATTATAGCCATTCTACTTATGAGGCCATTGCGACTTTTTAACCCACTTTTTAACCCACTTTATGCAGGTTTACATGCCCACTCTGTTTTATCAAAAATAACTCTAATGATTTTAAATAAATAACCGTATGTTTTAAATATTTGCATGCTCAACAAAATGTGTATCTTGCATCTTCTATGTCCACTTCATTCTCAATTATTTTTTTGAAATATTGTTTAACCGATAAACCGTAACAAATGAGAGTAGTTTGTATAGGGTGAGGGAAAAAGGCTGGCAGTATTATCCTTACCTGCTTTTGTTACCCGTATTGTGAACAATATTCGGCTACTAACGACCTAAAACGCCTCCCAGAAGATAGTGGACTAGTCCACTAGTCACGATGAAAAAATCACACTGAACACATTTTAAGTGATTAGCATGTAAATGGGGTAAAAAAATATATATTAAACAAAATCCAGGCAATATGTGAGACCATTAAAAGAAATGCAAGACAATGGCTGCTCCTTCTTTGTTGTATGGAAGTGAAAACTGGATAATGAAACAGAATACAAGGAGCAAAGTGTTGCGGAATGTGAAATACTGCACATAAGTGGACAGGATACGAAATGAGCAAATAAGCGGAGTAAGAAGATAAAATTAAAACAAACAAGAAACGGAGTGAACACATGATGAGGATTAGTGAGCCTTCCAGAGCAACACAAGAGCAAAACACTACACGTCTAGAAGAGACAGGCAAGAGGCAACTGGAAGTAATTCTAACTTTCCTGGGTGGAACCGAACACCCTTTGTGTCATTTAACTGCAGTGGGCCTCTTTGCTCAAGCGGTAGCTAATTAGCAATCTTACAGACGATCATTTGAGGAAAAAAATCACCTATAGCTGTAATAGGATAATATTCACACACAGAAGTGAATTTCTTCATCTACAATTGGGGGGGGGGGGGGTGGGGGAGGGGAGTAAATCTCTATCACCCAGAGGAAAATGTTGCGATGCAAATTACTTGACTCAAATGGATCGCCATGATGGTGTACTTGTGTCATGTTAGGGTGCATGTCACGAGCTACTCTAAGTGTGTTTTATGGCAGCTTGATGGCCCATTAAATAGCCAGCAGTATAAAGACATCCTCTAAAATGGCATGGTGCTCTCTGTAAGCACTAGATATTCCAATGGAGGTTGAATTCCAGCAGGATAGCCACCACACAAATCAGCAGATTTGAAACTGATTCTCGTAAAACGTGTTTCGTCAGCCTGCTTGTTCACCAGATTTGAATACTATTGAAGACACGTGGGCAGAAGCGAAGAAAGATTTAGAATTAAAAGTGGGCAGTAAGACAATACGAGATAAAAGGTTTTATGGGATCAGATACAGGACACTTGCGAGAAAATATCCTCTCCTGAAAATCTGGCTAGGCATTCGCTCTCTATGCTCAGTAAAATTAGGGCAGTACTAGAAACAGAGCTTTACACATCCGATATTAAGTTAATTTCTATTTTTATCGACTTATTTATTTATGAAAATAATATTTACTTATTTCATATTTATTTCCAAAACGAAAAGGAGAGTGCTTCAGTTTCAGTGTTATTATAAAGGATTTGAAATCAAACGTGTTTTAGCAATTGGAAATTATACCTAGGTGTTGTAATATGCTAATAAAGCGTATCCTTTTCTTCAGAAAAGGATACTCGAGATAAGAGTCTTGGTAGGCCTCATTTCACCTGCTTATAATCGCTCCTTGTCAGTACATATTCAATAACTGCGATTCAATATGAATGATGCCAGTAGAATGAAGTTAAAATCATGCATCCGATTTGATTTGACGAATTTGTACTTGGAGAGCCAATTTTTACTTTCTCTACTGCTAAGTAGAGGAAGTATTGTATTCCACCTAAAAATTCGATGTCTAGATTTTACCGGAAATACATGTTTTGAGACCCCCTGAATCAAAAAAAAAACATTTTTAGAAAAAGGTCCGTGTGTATGTGTGTCTGTGTGTCAGTCTGTGTGTCTATCTGTCAGCCTGTGAACAGCATAACTGAAAAGCGAAAAGTCGATTAAAAACCAAAGTTGGTATTTAAGTTTAATGTCTTTCAAGGATGCGACACGAAGATTTTGAAGAAAATAGCCCCACCCTAAACTACCCTTTTCAAGGAACATTTTTCCAAAATTTTGATTTTCTTGAAAATAGGTCAAATGATTTTGATAAAAATGCCATATCTCAACTAACACAAAGAAGATATAGGAATAAGACTTTGTAAGAATGGTTAGTACAAGAGTAGAGAAAGTCATGTGAGTGCAGCACATGATACTTTTGTCCTTAGATGTACGCATGGTCAGATGACACCTCTTCACTTGAATGTTTGGGCTGTCGTGGAAGCAGGTGTACACTTTTGCAAATCCGAAACAAGTGTAAACGAATGGGTAATCACATAAAGTCACAAGTTTTGGTATTACAATTTCTTTAATATTTGCTGATATATGCTAATGGCTTCATTGCCAGATGCAAGGCACTAGAAAACAACATATTTGCTGATATTTCCTCATGGTTGGTTCTTTAAAAATCCCGTTAATTATGGTAGGCAGACTTACGCATAAACGTCCTATTCTGATAGAAATCTGAGAAAATCTGAAAATTGTGTTAGTTGAAAAACAAATATGAAAGTTGCACTGAACACCACACTCTTCCAAACTGGAATTTCGTTCGGTTACAAGGTTAGTTAGCTAAAGTGAGTATTGTCAGAATTTAAGATTGTCTCCATTTAAGTGGTGTTAAGTCACATTAGAATACTAAAATCTTAGAGGTTTAAGTGGTTAGCATTTGTTTGGCGTGGGGAAGAACCTTTAGAAAAGCAGAAGTTGGTGAAAGTTATAGACCATTCTGATTTTTGAGTCGAGCACAAAACAACCTATCGATGTATCAAGGCTTGAAATTTGTGAGAAATAGAACCAGTTCATACAATCCTGTTGCCAAAATGAAATCTCGAGAGGATTGTACCTGTTTAGCAGAAAACGCTGAGTTGAACGCTCTTTTTTGCTATTTATAGTGAACCTCTGTCAAAGAGCAAGCTAATGGGCATAAATCCTTGTATAATTATTAATTCTAATCCTACATTATGAGCACCAGTTTGACAAAGGAGAGTTGAATGGACAAAAACTGAAAGCATAAGCGTATTAATCAAGTCAACACGTCTCATTTATTGGATGCTTTTCATTAGGTAATAAGAACAGTTTCCTCCGGGGTAAGAACATGGTCCTTAATTGCAATTTGCATCAGAATTATCTATCCAAAGTCAGCCTTGTTGTACTCACTGTACACAAGAAATTACCGATGTCTTTGAAGAACAAAATACTTGTATACAAACAAGTGATCCGGCCTACGCTGGTCTATACCTGCCAAGTCCGGGGAGCTGCTGCCAAAACAAATCTCTATCCACTTCAACTCCTCCAAAACAGATACCTTCGGACGGCCACCGCAGACGAATGGTACATCCCAAAAGGCAATATCTATTCAGACCTCTCTTTCTCCACTTTGACAGGGTACATACTCCATCTCTCCAACAGCTTCTACGCCAGACTTCCCTTCAGTTTCAACCACCTCATACGTGGCCTCGGGGAATATGACATTGACACCGGGAAACATACAAACGTCCCAGACTTGTGCTAGGCCAGCAATAATATACAGACAACGGAATCATCACCAAGATACACAGGACTGAGTCATCATTGTCATTATCACCAATTTTAACATAATTAAAAAAATCACACAGCATCTATCATCATCCTCTATTTCTATCTTCCCCTTCATAATCTAACTTTCCATTCCAAAAAAATGTTACCACAATTTACCCACCGCCATTATCTTACCACCTTAATAAAGTCAGTAAGGGATTTAATCCCGGTATGGTAACAGTCGAGGGCGCCTCCCACATGGGGAGTACAGCCCCTCAACGACCTCTCAGAAGAATCATCTACTCAAAATACGCCTGATCTTTATGAGTTACTTCGCCTCAACTGCCACACTCTTCTTTGATCCTACACCATATGAACCCTCGCGGAACTTTCTAGAGACTTCTCTCTCCAACATTTCCAATGGACCTTATTATTAATGGACGTTTATCTGTTCCCCATTCGGAAATAACGTGTCCTAACTTAATGATCCATGTGTTTTACATGTTCGTACATCATCTGAGAAGCACTTGAAACAAGTTGGGTAAAATCTGGAAACTTATGGGTAATTTGTTTCAAACTTTGACAGGTCATGTAATGTGCTGGTGGTGTTAGAGTCGGCTGTTGTTTGGAATGGTCTTTCTTTACTGCTCCACCTCAGCTTCGCAGGACGCCACTGGTTCGTACATCGCCTTTAAAATCTAAGGTATTGTTGACAATTTTGACTTCGAAAAAAAATTTTCTTCAACTTAGAGTCTCAGTCGGTCACAGTTTTCTAAGAGTCGGATTTAATTACTTCAGTCTTAAAATGCCCTCCCTGATAAGCGCGCGCGCGCACATACACACACACACACACACACGCACACACACATACACACAAAGACACTGCCCAATTGACTCAGTTGTTTAGGTGCTGCTCAACTGATCCCAAACCGATCCCACGGGTTCAAATTCGGTCCAGATGGATGGTTTTTAAGTGTTCCTAAAAGCGACAGCCCTATGCCAGTAGATTTACTGGGGGGACGTAATTTTGGCACACCGGCGGCGATAATACGTTCCTAATAATTGCCGTTAACAAACTAAATATTTATTTTCCACACAGGTACACTCTCACGCACTCACATCCACTTTCTTAATTATACTCCTATACTATAGGAATAATCCTAAAGGAAAACTTTGCGCGCTGCAGCAAGTTTCATTTTCAGTGTCTAGCGCGCTAGCTATTAAACTGGAGTCAAGCACCTAAAATTAGGGTGGCTGCTTTTATAACATCCGAATGTTCAACAAGGAGTAGTACGGCACTTCACCTTTTATACAGCTCCAGGGATATTTACGTCTCCCATTTTGTTAACATAAAACACTGTTATCGCATTTGAACGGGTGTAATTTCACTGGATGCTCACTTACATTAATGTCAGACCAGAATTCCTTTCACTCTAAGGTTCACTGGTTCTACTACGCTAAAGCGACAGTAATGCGGAAGTTCTTGTCACATATTTACACACTTCAAGTTCCCAAGTAAGAAGTTAGCGTAAGTAAAATAACCGTTTAGTTAGAGAATTTAATTTATGAGGTGCTCAAAGCGCTATAACAGAGATATGGGAAGTACACAATTTTGATGGGTTACGCTTACATAGTCAATACCAAGACATTACCCAAGGGCTGGGAAAATGGCTATCGCGCTCAATAGGCAGGAAGCCAAGTTAGCGGTGCAATTTGATATACTATCTCCGGCACACAAAGCGACTCGTCCGAGATTCCATTCCCTGGAAAGTCAAAGGAACTTGGGGCCACAAATCACGGGCAATAATTAACGGCCAAGGTGCCATATTACACGCTAGAAAGCTTCCTTTGTAACTGCAATATCAGCTCACTTTACAACGTCTTGGCGAAACTTCGATTCTTTAATCTCTTAGAAGTGCTTAAGTTGCTCTCACAGGATGCCTCGACTTAGCCGAGTTCTAGCTCCGCAGACTTAACGATAAAGTATTCTTCAATGTGTATAAACTCAATAGTCATTTTCTCTTTTTTGTGTAACTTAAGTCTTTTTTCTTTTCTTTTCTTTATTTTTTTCATTATCAGCTTGATCCATTACATTAGTAATATTACATGCATAATATAGCCTAGTTAGACGATATTACATAACCTATATATTATACGATATTACATACATTTGTACATGTTACATAATTTTGCACGTTATGTATTGGTCAAGTTGTTTTTGTCGTGTACTATTGTTGTTACGCATTTGTTAAAATGCATTAAATACTTTTCTATCAAGTCTTTCTCTGTCACTGGCCATGCCCCTCAATTTTGACGAATTTTCTCCTTTATGGCGTATATTGCTTGTTGCTGCATTTCACATTCGTAAATAAGGTGTTTCACACTTTGTGCTGCTTTCTGACGTGGCCACGTTGAATCGTTTATAACTCCTATTCTGTAGTGATGTGATTTGTTTTTGCATTTTCTCGTTACTATTGCAGAAAGGTCTGATGTTATGTTCGATTTAAGTTTTGATCTTTCTCTAACTGACAGAACTTCTTACAGATGGCTCTTTTTTCTGTTATTCCACTCATTCTACAATTTAGTAGTTATTTTATCATGGTAATAACTAAGATTTAGGTATTTTTGTATATTCTATAGTTCTCCTGTTTCCTGTTGCAGCTTTCTTTGTCAATCTATCCACCATTTCATTGCCATAATTTCCAACATGCCTTTTACCCAGCTAAAGTGAACTATAAGTTTTGTTTTTGGAGCTTACCTATTGTGTGTCTTATTTGTGATATTATATACCCTGCTTAAAGTTGTTTTTCTGTAGGGTGAGAGGAGATATTTAAGGGCGCTCAACTATTTGGTCAACAGCGCCCTTAAAAACGTATCATGGCAAAACAGACAGGCAAAACCCAGAATTAAAACAAAGTTACAAAAATTTCAATATGCTATCTAAAGTTTTATATTTTACAGTTCGTGTCTATCTCCGCTAAAAACTTAAAAAGCCTTTCGACCGTTTGCTAATCGTCCGCCAAGACCTGTGCAAGTCTGGCAGGCAGTTGCAGAGTCTCCAACGTGCGCTAAGGAAATACACTCTAGCAGCACTTGACGGACTGATAAAAGGTTGTTGCACAGCGGACAAAGAGGAGTAGGGTCCTGTTTAAAGAGGTAACCATGCGAAAAATTGCAGTGGCCAATTTGTAACCGAGTCAAAATCATCTTCTCGCGACGAGATAGTTACCCAGTTTATCGGAAGTTCTTTCACTTCTCTAAGCTTATTATCGCGGAGAGCTGACCACTCTTCGTGTCAGCACGACAGTACCGCGCTCCGCACTTCAAGCCTAAAGTCTTCCGAAGTAACACGAGAGATTGTAGTACTGGGTTTTGTGGTTGCCGCCTTTGCTGCCAAATCTGCCATTTCATCCCAGGCAAACCTACGTGACCAGGAATCCATGTACAGTTTTTCAGTAGGTCAACAATACCAGTGTATACTGCAGCTATTGTTTCTTCAGGGCTGATTTGCTCCAAGGATGTTATGACTTTTAGAGTTTTCAGTATTCCAATCTGTTCAGCTTCATTGTTTGAGCAGCGGTTAGACAGTTTAGCCTTCAATGTGTGCAGTATTTATCCGTTCTTCAAGACAACCGCAGCAGCCCCTAACATACCGTGGAGTTTACTACCATCGGTGAATATTTTTATCTTGTAGTTCTGTGATACTTCAACCTCATCTACTGTGATTCTTTCCGCAGGATGTGATCATTCCTCCTTATTCAGTGGTGCATCAATATATCTGGAGTCAGCAAGATTGTGGGTTGCTCTGCACTGCTTCGTAGATACTTATAGGTGTATTGGTTCGACACACATGATGCTTCGTATAAAGGCTTTTGCTATTGTGACACTTGTAATTATTTGTACTCTCTTTGGCTTATTTAGGTTCTTCTGATTTCTTAGAGCCTCCTCCCAGATCGGGGCTCCATAAGTTAAATAGATAAGATTGCTCCAGTATATATAGTTTTTAATGCAGTATGGCCTAGTCACCACTGGAATCTCACTGCTTTTCTGAACAATTTTCAATGTTTTATAAAAAGGTAGTTTGCAGTTGAAGTGTATTCATTTCATGCACTTGCTTGATTCGTTCATGGTTTATGTATATATTGATGTTCTTGTTAGTAGACGTTAGTTTCTTTGAGATTAACACTGTCGTAGATTTGCATTCATTGAATGCGATTTTGTTGTTTTAAGTCCATTCTTCTATTTTTGCTTTATCGATATTGGCGTAATTTTGTGCCTCAATGTTATTATATTCCATTGAGGGAAGTATTAAGTCATCAGCAAATGTAATGATATGCAAATGGTTTGAGATGTTAAGATTCAACGCATGCGTTGTGGCGTAGTGGATTGGAAGGTTATGTTCCAATTGGCTGCCATGAAATGCTCGTCGGTTCAAGTTCACTCATGGAAACGTGTAGTTTTGGCTCCAAGTTTAGGACCAATGCACAATCAGCATCATGAGGAATTCGAGGAGTTACGATAGGTAGCGATCTTTAACATCACGATCTTTACGTTATTCTGGATGTTGAAACAGGGTAGTCTAACATGATCTCACACGCGGGTGTGAGACTATACTGGTCGGTCTAGGATTAAGTTACGGCATTGTATCTTGGTGTATTTAATATCCTGCTTAACAAATATTGCTTTTTCTTTAAATATCTTACACTTTTACATAAAATAAAACTTTTAAAAATATTGTTATAGAATCGTATGTAAGCACAACTGTGGATACACTTACACTGAGAGAAAAAGTCATGCATTTTGGTATAGCTTCATATCTCAGATAATTTTGAGTAGTCCCCAAAAACCATTTTATGCAATTTGACTATATTCATAAGATTACACATGAAAGTCAGTCTGGGTGATTCAGTTAGTTAGGTGCTGGCCTACTGAGTCCAAGATCGCGATTTCAAATCCAACCCGCACCGACGGTTTTTAAGTGTGCTTAAAAACAACAGCCATCTGTCAGAAGATTTACTGATATGTAAAAGAACTCCTGTGACCCTAATATTATCCTGGAAACTGACAGCGTCGTTAACAGACAAAACATTTATTTTATATACACATAAAATTACAGAATCTTAATTACATTGTTAATATGCATCATCTTCGTGGTTCAGGTCTATTGGATTGCTCCTATCTGAAACTGTGAATTGACATTTTGAGATCTTTGAGTCTCCTGACCGTACTACGGGCGCTATGCTAGGTATAGTAAGGTCGCTGTTTATGTTTCCGCTTCAGCCTTGAAGTATTTGGCAATTGTGATTCATTGTTTTGAGCAATGCTCACTTCAGGAGATGGTTACATTTCCACTTCGGCGTCTTTGATTCTAATGTTGGGGACACACTTGTGACACTGCTGCAACATTGTTCACGTGTTTTTTTAAAAAAGGAAAATATAAAACATGTAATAAAACGTCACCACAGAGAAGGACAGAATCGCCGCTTTATGTGAAACTGGAAAGCCGATGAACACTCTGACTACAAGAACGGTGACAAGGCTGCTGTCTTAAAGCCTTCCAAGCCAAGGCTCCTATAAAACATACTAACCCCTATAAAAAGGGTTACTGCTTCCGCCTTCGAGCTGTTGGTGTGATTGGATGATCCCACGGCGCCTCGGCGATCTTTGCAGTCTTCACACGTATCCCTATGCAAGGGTACTCCACATACCCCAAGACACTGGAGCCCTAAAGGATCTTAGCTCCGTTTATTTTTCACTAAGAAGGCAAAATGTATGTTAACTAACGTAAGTGTGTGTGCTCTGTAATATACCTACCGATGAAACAAATAGTGGTGTATGTTAGTAATGGGTTGTTTAAAGTCGGTCTTTATGTGCTTCTAGAATTTTTTTCTTTTGCTGTAGATAGTTTTGCTGCGGTAAGTGTATAGAACTGCATATGCATAAGGTCAAAATAACTAAAGTATCCAATTTAAAATCATAGCGCTAAAAATCCTTTGTTATCAGAATAAATTACACATTAATTCAAAAGTGTGGCTTTCCAGAAAGAGGAGTATTTTAAACGATAGGATGTATTGAGAAAGTTTTAATCGTTTACTTTAATGAACGAAATATTACACTTCAAATTAAAAATATTCGGGCTTATTTAAAGAAGCTTCATAGTTTTATAACACCGTAAATATGAGCATAAATTACAAACAAGAATGTTGTGTAAAATTAGCTATGCAAATCACATTAAAACAAGATAAATATAATGGAACAAAAAGGACAAAATCCAATCCAATTACTTTTTCTTAGTTTATTTTCTTCTAACTAAATGCACAGCAACACAGTTCTCTCTTAGTGCCGTTAACACAGTATTCAGTCCTCAGTGATATTATAATTCACTATTGTTTTCTTCTAGTAACCTTGAATCATTCCTTTATGAATTTATTCACTTTCTCTGTCTCTCAAACAGCTGATTTTGACGATACAACCACTCAACACTCATAAACTACTCGCTATCTTTCTTCACGACGCTATCTTTCTCTCATGTACATACACAGACGCACGCACGCACACGCGCGCGCGCACACACACAGATTAAAACTAAAGCTGAACTGAACTCACTTCCACCGCCTC
This sequence comes from Tenodera sinensis, assembly GCA_030765045.1. Lineage (NCBI taxonomy): Eukaryota > Metazoa > Arthropoda > Insecta > Mantodea > Mantidae > Tenodera > Tenodera sinensis. The sequence continues at coordinate 87,704,299 of CM060969.1, read as the reverse complement.
ACCTCCTTATATACCAGGGATGACATAACAGGGTCCTTTCTCGAACTCCTACAAGTGTCTGTCGGACACTACTCAAATGATCTAGAAAACCTTTTTGTTCTGGCGCTCTGATTGCTGTCACGTGTTTACAACAGTCGCACGAGGCAGTCAGACCTTGATACGTGTACCGCCAATGGTGTAGAGCCACCCGACCCCGAGCTTCCTTCGATGTGCAGCACCATGCATTATCATCATCACACAACCTTCGAGTTGACCTTTTTACAGCCAATTTTATATTTGAGCAAGAAACCTCCGGTGCTGCTCACCACTATATATTTTCTGTGCATAATGGCTTCTCCATTTATAATTCAGAAACAAAACTATATTATACTACTCAAGAGCTTTTTAATACTATGGTCACTTTCATTGAGGAATAGCTGAATAAAGGTATACATATATGTTAGTCATTACAAAGCACTATAATTGCACTTTGCATTACACATCTCCTGTTATTTCTTGCCTAGAAGTATCCTTTGTTTATAAGTGAATGTCTATTGTTTACGTGAAACTAATGGAATTTTGGTTCAGCAAGGGACTGTTTGGACACCAAGTGATACGGAGATTCTGTGAGCTTTAGATAAGGGAAAATACTGTAAAAAAACTAGATTCGTTGGTAAGTTTTAATGTCCTCGAGTGTATATATCGAGAGTTCCTTGTTCCTGTTATTAATCCTATTACCAACTTTGTCACTGATTTTCCTTCCATATATATTTCACTTGATTGATTTCAGCAAATAAGAGTGAATATGACAGTTAATAATATTCGGTATCAAATCAATTCAAATGCTAATCTGATATTTCCAAATTTTCCGCTTAATGACGTGTGAATATTGGATATATTTAAATCTATAATAACTTTACGGCCATTAAATTAATTACGTAAGGGTGCAAATAGATGAAATCGTGTTTAGCTTAACTGACACTACTCGTATATTTGAGCATTGTTAGGCTTTTGCAACACGCAAAAGGTGAATTAAAGAATAGTAATCTAATAATATAGCATTGCTGTTGTTGTTTCGTAAATAAAATGCTTTGTTTAACTATTTCTTAAAAACATTTTCCATTTTTCGTTTCAAAAGACCTGCCATGGCCGAATTATCTTATATAAAATCGCTTGTGTGTGTGTGCGTGTGTGAGTGTGTGCGTGCGCGTGCCTGTGCGTGTGTGTGTGAACAGCATAACTCAAAAGCGAAAAGTCTGTTAAAAACCATAGTTCGCAATCAAGTTTAATATCTTTCAAGGATGCGACACGAAGCCTTTGAAGAAAATTCCTCCACCCTAAACTACCCTTTGCATGCAAAATGTTTTGAAAATGTTGATTCTCTCGAAAATGGTTCTAACCATTTTGATTAAAATACCACATGTTCGAGATATTTTTATTGCAAATGAAATGTACATTTTGAGTTTTCTGGTTATAGCCCAAGTGGTCCTGTTTACTGTTGATGACATTTGCATAACTAGTAAGCCACAAGAGATAGACCGGTTCTTACTGTAGAAAAACGTAGATATCATTAAAACATACAATTTATGTCAAAATGAATTTTTTCGTGGAGTGAACCATTTCAGAGATATTCGTTCTTATTTGTATGAGTTTAGCAATAGTTACACTTTCCACAAATGGAAGATCGTTATTCATTTTTTATATCTAAGCCATGCAGAGAGGTCGAAATTCAAATCTTTAAAAGAATTGACTATCGCTCGCAGCCTACTGTATTCACACATTCCCCTTGTACCCATAAGAAAATGAGCAATAAGGTAATTTCTACAAATGTTTATCTCGACTGATATGAAGAAGATAGAGGAATAAGTATTTGTAAGAACAGTTAATACAAGAGTAGAGAAAGTCGTGACAGTGCAACACATCAAATTTTTACTCTTGTTCTAAAGAATTGCAAATCCCTTCAACCCCATTACCTATTAGTTTCTTGAATTACCGCCCTTAAAAGAATGAAGGGAGCAACATGCACCTTTGTACATAGCAAAATTATTCAGAGGACATACCCATTCCTAATCAGAATCCTCAAAAGTCTCCCTTGCCACACGTTTTCCTCTCATCTTCAGCTGGGGATGTTTTTTATGATACAATTCCTATATCGGTTCTCTGATTTCTAACGTTATCAATTGTCGCCCCTTATAAAACTATTTAGCACGCCCTCCTAACGATCTTGATTGCAGCATTAGTACAAAGGAAATAAAGAAAGTGCTGTCTACATGAGAGATATAAGAATGTTTTGACAATGGGATCACACCCCATCGTAACATTCGATTTTCTTTTGTTTTGCTGATCTTTGTATTTCCCTAGATTTAAATCGTCGCCATCTATGCGCGCGCGCGCGCGCGCGGTTTAGAATGCGATATTGGCGGCATTGATCTTATTTTACATGCATGTTCTTTGGAGCAACAATAACTATTTTTTACATGGTGTTCTCAAACCTTCACAGATGGTGACCAACACACTCTTCAACATGACAAAAATGAAACGTAATTAAAATTTCGGAAAAAGTTAAAGCTATGAAACTTGGTGGCATGTGAAGTTGTACGATGTTCTTACTAACTTGGGCGTGCTTACTAATGAAATTAAGGCCTCACATGTAAAATTCCTTCTATTTTTAGCATTCTTAATGGCCATGCGTTCCATAATTTAGCGCAGAATAAATATTTCCGTGTTTGTTGTTGCTTTATTTATCTTTCTGCTTTGTTTAGAGTAAACTAATTGAATGCACCGGCATTGTGAAATGCTTATGTAAGCATATATCACTTTACATAACCACGGGGAGTGATGCATACGGCCACATTCGGGTTTCATTGCATACTATTGAACTCTTTTAATTTTTTGCGCTGGTAGTTATCCTTTTGTATACAGACTAGTACGCGAATATCCCCGCATTACCTTAAATTTAAGTAGAGAAATTAGGTGCTTTCAATGATAGTTTTTACATTGCGAAGATGTCTTGAGAGCTGGCCAGATAAACCTGGCAATTGTGGATGCTTACCGATGACGCAAAGCTCATGGAAATAAATCTAAAATGAAAAGCTTAATTATGTCCACTTGAATTTCAGATGACTGAAAATATGTTTAACTCAATTAAAGCTTAAGGAGCTAGATGGAAATGTTAATACCCGTATGAAATCGAATCCTGGTCTACCATGTGTCGATCCAGAAAAGACACCAATAACGCTTAATATGTTATGCGGGATGGCACGCTGGTCGGTTTTCAAAAAGGAGCTCCTATCTGGAAATATACGCTATGGACGCTGTGGCGCACCGAAGTGTGAAATGGGTGCGCGTTCACATTTCGTGAATAAACCCGACATGAGTGGCACATCGAGCTGTCCACATTACAAACAGGCTTCGAATTGTGTATCTGCTACGACATTGTAGAGTCTATATCGGCTGTGCTGAGCCTCGTGCACATGACCTGATTTGTACGATTGTCTTTGAAGATTTTCAATCGCTCCGTGGACTTGAGCCATAAGGTCCTCCGCTGACGTTACTGGAGTGTCATACACCATACCCTTCATACAACGCCACAGAAAATAGTCGCGAGGTGTCAAATTTGGCACCATGCTGGTCATGGATCTGGTCCACCTCTACCAATCCATCGATTTGGATATGCATCGTTGATGCGATTTCGTACATTTGCATCAAAGTGTGCTGGAGCTCATGTCAGCCATTTCCGCAGCTGTGTACTGGTACGTATTGCACTGCTGTTATTACGTTATTATACTGAACACTACGCAAATAACGCAGTGGGATGCGCACCAAGGAACGGAGGAACGTAGCGCATCGCAAGAATTTATTAGGCTCAATTCGTTTATCCGCATTACGCAGTACGCAGACCGCAGTGGGAAGCATTTCTAAAACGTTTGAATCTTAGAGGAGGCTGGCAATTTTCGAGAATATTCCTTAACAATTTATAATATCAATGGCGAATTTTACGCTTGTTTTCAAAAGTTTCGTCTTGATATAGGTGAAGGTACTTAAGGCAATGCTGCTATGAAAATTAAAAAATCTACAATTTTCTTCTGAATGCTTTGAATTTTTTTCACACACTCAGTACATAAAGTACAGTGTCCCATGTCGAACCGTTTTTATTAATAACTTTTTAATTTGAGCTCAGTATACAGATATAAACAAATTGTTATGCAACCATTACGTAGATTTGATTAGTTTAAGAGAAAACATATTTTACATACAATTTATTGATATCTTCAATTTTTTCAATATGAGTAAAGAAACATTTATTTTCAGCTCAATTATTTAATATTTTTAAGTAGTGCATGACAAATTTTAATACCATAATCACTGAAACTCTTCTGAAAATTTCAAGCTAATAAGTTATAAGCTAAAGCCTAAGGAGCAAAAAGAATTGAGAAAAGTTGATTTTAAAGCACTTAGTTAATTTAATAAATTTAAAATTCCTCAGCATCATATGTGGGACCCTCTGTTACTTTCTTCTTGGCCTCAGTAGCAGTTTTTGAGAATTACTATTCTTTTTAAATTTGATAATTTAGACACAATTGAAAATATTATTACTCTGTCTTTTCAATTTACTTGTTCTGCTGTGCTTGCATGAATGGCACTGCAGAAGTCACGTTTCCCTAATCTATTATACCGAGTGATTAAGTGTTTCCACTAGGACAGAAGACAATTTCTTTGCCCTCGCAGCAATATATTGTCATTGTAAGGACAACTTTCACACCTTTCGAAAACTTTCATTAAAGCTAACATATGACTACTAAAACAGAGGCAATAACAGCTAATTTCTTGCCACTACCGCTATAAGAGAAGATCTTGTTTTCAGGAGGATGTTGCTTACAAACAATTACCTAGGCTTTATATTCAAAAATAAAGGTGTAAAAAACAACGAACTGAATATCGGACGAATATGACCAATATTCAAGCAGCGCATCCTCTTAAGCTATAATTTTACGGCAAATGTTTGGAAAATCAAAGCGACCTTTGGTGAAGTAAAGAGAGTTGTTGGCAATGTAGCAAATGGCTACCCGCAGACTTGGCGCTAAATTACGTGTAATGGCGGATGATTAGCTTCTCGGTCGATAAGACCGACCACGGCGCCTCTGCTAACAAAACAGCAGCCCCTAAGGCAAATTTTCTGTGCTCATTTGCTTTGATGCTATCATCGCTTTGTGATTTGCATTTGTCCTCTAGTTTCCTCTTTCAAGTCCTTCCAACTCTGCACCTTTTCTCCCTAACGAATCGCTAACGAAGAAAATAGGGATAACAATTTAAAAAGTGCGGACTTCCTGCTTTATGGTCAAAGAAAATGGAAATCGCAGACCTCTAGTGGCAGCGCTTAGTACTTATAAGCCGGGGACAGTTATAGGGATTCTCTTTTACCTTTTTTAAGGTTTTGGATCAACCCATTTCTACCTTCACCGCATTACCTACATACGTAGCACTGCGCCTACAAGAAAAATATAGTTAAAGAGAGAGAGAGAGAGAGAGAGAGAGAGAGAGAGAGAGAGAGAGAGAGAGAAAAGATAACGCAATTATATAAAGTATGTTTTATAACAATGAATAAAACTTACGATTATGATGCACAAAAGCAGTGATTAAGCTTGGCTAATAGTATCGATGCAATACATGCGTCAGTTCAGATCTGTTACAGCAGAGCAAATCGTTAAAAAAAATCTGATATGGTGAAAAGTATTCTTACAAGCACTTGTTCCTCTATCTACTTCTAGTTAATCGGGATAAACGTTAGAGGGAATTGTCTTATTATTAATTTTCTGTTAAGTACAAGGGAAATATGGGAACACAGTAGGCATTAAGCGATAGTCAAATCTTTTAAACCTGGTCACTGTGTGATGCTTTTGAAATGTCATTATCTTTGTGTGAGCAGAAGATAAAAAGAAAAAGAATAACGACTTCCCATTTAAGAAAAGAGTTAGTTTCGGAAAATTCAGATAAATAACAAGGAACATCCTCGAAATGGTTTATTTCACCACAAAAAAATATTATCTTTTCTAAATTGTGTGTTTTGAGATATACCTACACCATTTGTCCACCTCTTACGACTTACCAGTTATGCAATGATCGTTCTGAATGAAGAAGAATCTCAGGATATTTCCAGAAAATTCAAGATGTACGTTTAATTTGTCATGAAAGTATCTTAAAAATTTTGGTATTGTAATCAAAATCGTTAGAGCTATTCAAGAGAAATGGGGTGAAAGAGGTTTCTTGAAAATCTTTGTGTCGCATCCTTGGAAGATGCTGAACTCATACACCAAGTTTGGTATTTAGCCGACTTTTCGATTTTAAGTTATGCTGACACATACACGGACACAGGGACCTTTTGGATTCAGCAGACCACAAAACGTATATCTCTGGTGAAAACTGAATTTCGAATTTTTGGATGGAATGCATTACTTCCCTTACTTACTGTACGAAGAAGAGAACGTAAAACTAAGCCTCAAAATGCAACAAATAGTTTGTTCTGATAGTTGGTAATACCTACTTGTCGAGTCTCGACAGTATACGTTTAATCATAGCATAGTCGTTATGTTATATGCTAGTGTTTAATGCTGAGCATTTTTGCTATCAGCGTACAATAACGTGTCATTCGTGCAATCTTTATGCTTATATCTAGTGCTACACAGTGCAAGTCGTTAGCTTCTGGCTAGTGACTATGTTATTGCTTAACGTTATGTATTTGCGCTAGAATTCTAGTTTTGTCAACCTATTGCTGTTGAAATTGTCGTATTATGATGACCCGGCTGAGTGCCAGGTGGCAGGTCCTGGTGTTCGTTTCTTGAACCTTGAAGATCGCACGGTCGTCGGAGTGTTATACTCTACCATACGGTGGGCCGCTTTCATCGCTCACGTAGGACACTGGTGGGAGGCCCTTGTTCTCCCGGTCCGCCTTGGCAATCGCCGAGGACTTAAGGGCTGCGGTCTGAAACAAGGAAACGGAAGGTTTAGTTGTGTGATAGATGAGGGAACAATCCTGTATCAAAGTCTGTATCAGTCGTGTAGTAGATTGTTCAAGAATTCCTGCACTTCTGCCTAATTGGGCGTTCACTTTTCCCCTTATTTGGGAATATATGCTGCTTCCATGTGAGTCCCTGGTCCACTTAAAGCCCTAACCAGGTGACTGTGCTTTTCCACTCAATATTTTCTCCGAAAACATTTACCGCTTGAGCTACAATGGCCATACACCAGATGGAAGGGAAGTCATTAGGTACATTAATTTAATCCAGTGGTAGATCTCGGTATTTGGAACACATTTTGTATCTTACGTTTTTGTCTCCGACCATTTCCTTTATTTTATCGAAAACAACCTGGCAACACTGCAGATTGTGTGGGTGGTCACTTTCCCCAGCTCCGTACATAAACAATGCGTTTTGAAAACAAACTCATACCCTGCCTTGTTCTTCGGTGTTTTCTGTGACAGCGAAGGCCAATCACAAGCGTTAGCTCCCAAAACATTACCGAAAGTGAAAGCTGTTTACATCCACAAACCAGGTCAATTCCCTGACTAACCTCAAGGCAACGTTGCCGAGTTACGTCATCTCCGAAATAGCAGCTCAGAGTATTCCTTTACGTCTTTTAAATGATTAAATAATTCGAAACCCTGTGTGATGTCCCATAATTATTACAGAAGTTATGTCAGAAATAAGTTACTCTACGCATCTTACAAGTAACAAACTGTTAGCTTTGCACATTCTCGTAGAATTGCGCATCCAACTTGGATAAAAAAAGATTAATTTTGCTGATCAAAGAACAAAATGCCATAAGACCTTTTTGTTTATAATGATTCTATGAAGCACATATTAGAAGGAATGTAATAACTTCCCTTCCACCCTGTATATGCACACTAGACATCTGTTTTCTCGGAAAACATTCAACCTATCTCATGTATTAATATTATACCTCAAAAGTTACTTCCATCGTTGATTCAAAAGGAAATACTTCTCACCGAGGTACCTCAGCGTCAAGTGTATCAGAACGGAGAACCGATGATTCCTGGTTTAAGTTCCAGCCTTGGCATTGGATTCAACTTCAACTAGTCGGATTCAGCTTTCCAGATTGCTCTTTATAACTATATTTCCCATCCCTCCTTGGCTATACAATAACTGATTTTAACAATATCAACAACATTTTATCTTTTTATTTGACCTAATGTTCTCTAGTAGCATCGTAGTTTGTTAGCTGTATTTATTGAGACATCATTATTCTTCTGAATCTAAAAATCAATTTCAACATCTAGTATATTTTATTTAAGTTATTTTTAGTTTCTTGTTGTTGTTCTTCTATCTTCAAGGATTAGGCTAAAGCCTGTACCGGTCTCACTTCTTTCCACCTCTGTGTGGGTTTTTCTGTAAATCGATTATCTCTTGCTCCGGAATTCTGTAATTTGCTTGGGATTCTGTCAGATTGCATGCATTGTATGTGGAGCTTCCATTTTTCTCTATTCTGTAGTATTCTTTCTACTAGTCGTTCTACTCCCAGTTACTTTCTGATATCTGTATTGGTTAAGTGATTCTGTCTTGTACACCCCCTAAGTGCTCTCAGAAAGCGCATTTCAGCTGCTTGTATTTTGCTGTAATCGCCATTTTGTCAAGTCTATGCCTCGCTGCCATACATTAAGACAGGGACTGCTATGACGGAGTGAAATTTAAGTTGCGCTCCTTTTGTAATTTTTCCTTTTAATGTTCTCCGAATTGTTCCAGAAATTGTTTGATATTTTATACATTTATTGTTTATGTCTTGATCTATATCATAAGTGACATCGCAACCTACGTAGTTAAAGTGTGACACTTGCTCAGTTGTTTTATTTTCTATGCACATTTGTGTTCTAATTGGAAATTTGCCATGGAATGTCATAGCCTTAGCTTTTCCGCCTGAGATTTTCAAGTTGTAAAGTTTACTAACATTATTTAATTCATGCATTGCTTTCCGCTTTCCGTCTGTATCAAAAATTACAACAGTAAATGTTTATGGAGTTTCGTCCAATATTTTTTAAGCTTCATGATATTCACATATTGTTCCCCTTTGCTTTTCTCATATTGCACAGGACAAAGAGTGTCTTTGCATCACACACTGAAAATCTTTGGAACACAGAAACAGAAACTAATATCTCCAGACAGAAATTTTGTTGGAGGTGCTCATATCTGAGGCCAGTCTTTCTTTGGATCCATTTCTCTGTAGCTGAAACATGTGCTCAACGTTCATACAAATAACGCTAACTTTTTTTTTAATTCATGGATTTCAAAACAGTAGTTTGATCTTGTTATCACAACTGCATGACCTTCTCCTGTATGTACAGGATTCCACTCCTCCAAAAACTAACTCTCACGTGTCACAAAACCATAATGACACACAGTGTAGAGGAAAAGTGCAGGAATCTTTATTATTGGAGAGTATTGTGACGCGATCTGTGGCGCACAACAAAGGACAGTCGGGGTTAAGCTACTTCACACCACATACCAGGCCGGCGAGCAACATACCAGATCAGACTGCCTCGCGCGACTGTTTGTGTATACGCGAGTAACAACAGTGGGAGCAGTTTGCATCAAAGGCGCTCAGGGTCAAGCTTCCCCACACCACTCACGCGAGCAAACACATGACATCAATCAGAGCGGCAGAACTAGGGATTTTCTCCGGATGACTCGAGAACTGTCCTGTGGCTGGCTTGTTTGAAGACGCTCGTGAAAGGACCGCACGACGTCATCCCCGCTATATAAGCAGGCGAGAAAACAGCACAGCGCGTGAGAGTTGCAATTTTGAGTCGTTCAGTGTGTCAGTGAGTGTGCGAGACAGTGTGAAAGGTACGTCGCGCCGAAGTGAAGAAAGTTTAACGAGCGTTGAGTGGTTGTATCGTTGGAGTTACTGTATAAGAGAGAGAGAGAGAGAGAGAGAGAGAGAGAGAGAGAGAGAGAGAGAGAGGGAGGGGGAGGGAAGACAGAGAAAGTGAAGAAAGGCATTGAAAGGACTGTGTCAAGACTACGAGAAGAAAACAGTTGGGACTTCTAATATCACTAAAGACTGTAGATTGCTTTAACGTCAGTAGAAGAGATTTGTGTTTTCGTGATAACATTTTCTAGAAAAATTAAGTGAGAAAGTGTAACTGAACTGAATCTGTCGATTTGCCATAGTATTATAAGCGCTTACATCATACCATATAATTTACATCTTCACATATTTATAGGTTATATTTAGGAAATGTTAAACGTTTTCATAGTAACTCAATAGCAGGAAGACATTTGGTAATTATGAGCTTCTGCACTCTTTTGTTCTAAATCAAGAAAGGTAATGAGACAATCTACGAAATCGCGAAAGGAAATGAAGAAGGTAGGAGAGAAAGATTTCACTAAATTTGTTAAGAGTCTCGAGCGGAAAAACACATTTATTTACCTCTTCTTTGTTTATATTCTGAGTAGCGGACTACGAAATGATGCTCTGGTTTATGTGCTTTCAGGAAAGAAGGCGTTTCATTATGTGGCATGGCTGTTTGTCCTTTTTATGAAAGGGCGAGTGCGGTGAACACACTGCAGGGCGTTGTCTGCTCTAATTACACTCATTGAGTGAAATGAATTAATGCAGAGAGGGAAATATGTCCGCGACACATAACCTACCACGAACAGGTAGATATCGCATTTTGTTCTATCTCTTGTATTCTCAGCCTTTGTTTGTGCGACTTAAATCGGATATAGGAGGATTATAACTTCCTGGAAAATGGCATCTATTTAGTATTGCGGTGTACTGGGTCTATTGAAAATGTTGAAGGAGAATAACTTCATATACAGGTAATATTTATACAAAGACAGTGAAGATTATCTTAGAAGATGTAGACTCCAGTACAGAAAACGTATTCATGACATACAATGATTTTATCCTTTCACTTAGTGGTTACATTTAAGCTTCTTATTTTAGCTTTAGTATTATAGGGTAAAACGGGAAATATTGACACATGCTTAGCCACTATCTAAAAGGTTGTAATAGTGGCACTACAATTAATAAAATATTACGCTATCTTTTGCCTGCAGGTTTCAGAAATTGTTTTAGAATTAATTCGTAATTAATTAGTATTTTTCCGGGGTTTCCCTTATCTTGAGAAGATTAATGTCGGGTAACTTTGGGCTCTATGGTCATTGGGGTCATTTGAACACCATTTCACTAATTTCATTCACTCATCGTCTCATATGGCATATCACGTTGAAGGAGTTAATATATAAAAAAAGAAAACAAAATAAAAAATTAGGTGACGATCTCTTTCATACCGCTTCTTCAAGGAATTTAAGAAGAAAATATTTTGTTATTTTCTTTTAAGCTATTTGCATACCCTGATAGAATATTCACATAATCTTCATTAAAAATAATATATTCATAAAAAATGGCACATATTTTACTTTAATCGTTCAATGAACGTACTCCACGGATAAATTCTTTAGCAAGAACCAATTCTCAAAAAACCCATTCTGTTGAAGATTCTACCTTTCCTGTATTCTTTAGAAAAGTCCAGTTTCAACTATTTCTTCACTTAACACAGTTAGTTTAAGAATAATTTTGATTTCTCCACATTCTCATGAGGGAATAATAAAGGTTAAATGGCAGGTAAGAAAAAGGAAATCCGGAGAGTGACAGAAGTATTATTTCTGCGGAATGGAGAGGGAACTTTGATCTGACATTTTTTTTCTTCGATTTAGCATCCCGAAACTGGTTATTTTTTCTGCGTTTTATCATCTGTGTCAAAAATAAATAGTGATTATTTACAACTTTCAGTGTTCAACGATCCTAAATAAGTGACCCAATCACAACGAAAACGAGCTAGGCAACTACATAACCTACTGTCTAGGAGCGTACATTCCTTCAATTTGCATGTAAATCAACTTGAAGAAATAAATAATTGGTAAATAGATCTGAAATGCTAAAATTAAAGCACACTTAAAAGCTATTGTCATTTATCATTACAACTGAGTATGTATGTTTGGTATATACTATCTTCAAAGGCAGTTGCAGACTTTCTTGTCAGTTTTTTAGTAACATTAATCCATGCAAAGACTACTTATTATCCTATAAAATTACTAAAACCATTAAGTTTTTTCCTTTTGGTTTAAAAACGTGATAAAATAATTTAAACCTGTTCCGCTACTTTTGTACTTCATCTATCAGTCATTTTGAGCAGTTAATTACTATTTGGATAGGTTACTTCCAGCTTTAGAAGTCCTTTTCTCGTTTCTGGATTTTTACTTTCTCTACTGCGTAACTTCTCTACTGTATTCCACCCAAAAATTCGATGTCGAGATTTCACCGGAAATATATGTGTTGAGGCACGTGAATAAAAAAAAAGTTTTAGAAAAACGTCCCTGTGTGTGTGTGTGTGTGTGTGTGTGTGTGTGTGTGTGTGTGTGTGTGTGTGTGTGTGTGTGTGTGTGTGTGTGTGTGTGTGTGTGGGTGGGTGGGTGGGTTAAAAGCTGTAGTTAGTACTTAGGTTTACTACCGCTTACATTGCAATTTTTTTTTGAAAATTTCGATTTTCTCAAAAATGGCTGTAATGATTTTGATTAAAATATCATGTTTAATATATTTTTTTTTTGGAAACTGAAATGTATAATTATAATTTTCTTGCTATAGCCCATGTAGTCCAGTTTACTCTTGATGGGTTTATCATATCTGGTAAACCGTAACATATAGACGAAATCTTACTGTACAAAAGATGTAGATCACGTTAAAGCACAAAAGTTATGTCGAAATGCATGTTTTTGTGCAGAGAACCATTTCTGAGATATTCCTTGTCATTTGTGTGAGTTTTTCAACATTTAAACTTTCCTCAAATGGAAGGTCGTTATTTACTTTTTATCTCTTGGCCATGCAAAGAGAACGGTATTTAAGAGGCTTGGTGTAGCGACAACTTTTAAAAGATGACTATCGTTCAAAGTCTTCTGTATTTCATAAGAAAATTGATAATAAGGTGATATCTGCAAATGTTTATCTCGACTAACATGAAGAAGATAAAGGGATAATTGTTTGTAAGAATAGAGAAGGTCATGTGGGTGCAACACATCAGATTTTTAAAATAGGTGTTGGAATGAAAGTAGAGAGAATGGCAAACCACACCATTGCAGTAGCGCTAGAACTCTATAAATCGTTTTCACTGCGGTACTGGCAAACGCCTTTTCTGTGTTACCCGGTAAGCGCTGCTCATTCCATCAGATTTACAGAGAAGTTAGTTGAATGATTTGCTGCGAATCAAGGCCCTCGTCACAGTTGCACATATGGCACATTTCCCAGAGGTAAACGGACAAGCTAATACAATTAGTTGATCGTAGAGTTTATGTAACTAGGCCGACCGATGTAAACAGCATCGCTGTCTCAGTTTACATACCATTTGAACGGATCAGTAGATTTGCACAGGCGTGTAATTCATCCACAGAGGAATTCAAGTTCTTGGCACACTGTGGTGCCCAGAAGTGCTTCCTTCACTCCGGCTTCGGACCAACGATAGTATGATCGTTGCATTAATTACAAATTTAACTGTGATACAATTGGTTGCAGAGGGAACTTATTCAATAAATGTACCACTGCGTTTTTATGAACCAATTTTGCCCATGTGTTTACAACAACAGAAAACCTCTCCTGACATGAGGGAACTGTTGAAAGCTTCTCGGCTTCACAGGCTACTTATAAGTAATAAGTGCCAATACCTACCTAACAAAGTGGTTAGCCATCATAAAGCGTTTTGCTCATCAGAGAGGTCGCGGTTGCTGCCTTATGCCGACATTGCGAAGCCTTCCAGCATTTTTCTTTACTATTTAAAGGATTTTACCCAATCCGCTTTGTGCAACATACAAACTGGCTGTCGCCGTTAAAAAAATATAGAAATTGGCGTCTCATGCAATATTGAAGTGACCGGTTACATTCCTTATAATATATAATTATAGAAATATCACAAATCAAAAAGTTTGGCGTTTGGCGTTTTCGCAAAAAAGTGTTGCTTGTTATTGAAAGTTAGAGTGCTTTGAGAATCTATCAGGATCATAGTTTATTTATAGAATCAGTAGAGTGTTTGATAATAGCAGAATAATGCAGAAAATATCTGTTTCGAGTAATCGCATGGAATGGAATTGCATCTTTCCCTGACATTAAAAAAGTGTGGTTGTCGATTACTGCCAACATTGGTATAAATATGAAACCATAGCTTACTTGTGATTGCAGACCTAATGAACGGTCTTTCTTGGAGAGTTGCGCCGTTATGTTTTCTTTTTTAACTTTTAGACTTACCTGGCCTCCAATAGCAGTGGAGGATTAGGTCAGTGTGCAGTGATCCTTTATAATCCTCTCTGCAACACATACCTGTTCATCAACGAAACCATCAAGAATTAACATTTCACCATTTCTTGTAGGGTAATGTTTACTATACCTTCTCTTTGTCACATTCTATTATTCTTATTGATTGTATAAGAAAACATTTGTATTGTACTATATTAATGTATCTGTGCAGGTCAGTAAAATCAGAATTTTTAAATCAAATGTACCATCGGTGCTGCTATACGTTGTGAAACATGGAAAACGACACAAGAAACAAATAAAAAGCTACAGACGCTTGTTAATTGGTACCTAAGATACATATTTAGAATTTGGTAGCCGAAAACCATCAGCAATACTGCATTATGGGAAATCACAAATCTGGTACCATCTGATAAAGAAATACAGAAATGGAAATGGACATGGATTGGACATACACTGAGAAAGGAACCCGAAAATATAACTGGACAGGTAATGGAATAGAATCCACAGGGAGAATGGAGAACCTGAAAACCGAGGGAAACTTGGAGGAGGACAGTCGAAACGGAATTAAGAGAAATGAATAAATCATGGAAAGAGATGCAAGTTTTGTCAGGAATAGAATTAGATGGTGACGATTTGTTACGACACGTTGGACAAGTCTATCGGACACTCAAACAGGCTGTGTCTTGAATCGCTACATGCATTTGTACACATACTCGCAAACACAAATGCGAATGGAGATTCAAGACACAGCTTATTTGTGTGTGTGATAACACATGGATCACAGACTATAAATAAACTCAGCACCATATTAGCATATCGACTTGTGTAAACTGCGCTACTACACGACGTTGAACTTAAAAATATTGTGCTCTCCCAATGTGCTCAATCATTTTTTCCATGGCTGTACGACCATAGAGAAAATATAAGGGGAAAAATCTTATTAAACTACCGATGATAGGTAGTCATAGATTTCTTTCATACTGTTGCAGCATTTATTTGTTCTTCATGACTGAATTTATTCTCTATTTTGAAGAAGGTAGGCATAAGAAATAAACACAATCTTTATGGATTAGACTGAGCAGCTACGAATGCAAGAGGTGGCGATACTTCCATCAGCAACGTTTAATCAAGATACAATATGTCTTCGATTTCTGTCACAGGCGTTTTAGATAGCTATGTGAAATGTGTACTCTGTGATCAGGAACGTGGAATCCAATTGAGGGAGATCTCTCATTAGATTCACTAATAGCTTCATTTGTGTTTGAAGGCAAACTGTGAAACGCAAGGAATGTAGGTTTTGTAGCTGATCCGTTTACCTCCATAGCTTCGCAATTAGTTTGAGCCGCTAATAATCGGCGATTAGATTTCCTTGCAGTTTAATTAGCTGCGTAATTAGTGATCAGCAAATCCTGAACACCGATTCTTGATTGAAGGCATCGCTGTGCATCCACTCCAGATAACATAAATTACCCAATCAGAAGCAATGTTGCATGAGAATCCTCTTGCAATGTCGGTCGGTAACTGCGGAGTTTGACAGGAACCAGGCAGAGCTTGGCTTCAACTACAGCAGGTCTTTGCCAAAAAGCCTTGATGCAGCAAAGCTTGGCGATGTTTTCACAGCTTTACCTGGAGCACCCAACGTTTAACGACAAACCCTTTTGAAATTACATTTTTAGTTTATTGAAGCACATAACTTTGGACTTAATCTTATTTTCTTCAACTTATACTCAACACAACTTTTGGGAAACTTTTTACATAATTTTTAATAAATGTAGACAGTTGAAGATAAGAATAGTTCCTATAAACACGACTTTTATAAATTTCACTTTTGTAGGTTCTTTTTCTTCCTTTACGACATATAATAAGTAGGAAAAATATTGCATTCCATGCAAAAATTGGATGTCGAGATTTCACGAGAAATACAGGTTTTGAGATTTCCTGAATCAAAATAAAACGTTTAGAAAATGATTTGCCTGTGAGACAGAGAGAGAGAGAGAGAGTGTGTGTGTGTGGGTGTGTGTGCGTGCGTGTGTGTGTGTGAGTGAACAATATAACTCAAAATTGAGAAATCGGGTTGAATACCAAACTTGGTAATAGTTCAGCATCTTCCAAGGATGGTATAGAAAGATTTTCAGAAAACAAATCCCATTACCCCAGACTACTCGCTACTTGAAACATTTTTTGAAAGTGATTTTCTCAAAAAATGGCCAGAGTTTCATTAAAATAACATATGTTTAACATATTTTCATAATAAATTATATGCATACCAAGTGGTTCACGTGTTCCTTATTATCTTTGGAGATAGGCAACGCTTCATGCTCTGAAAGCAATAAGGTCGAAATAAATCAAGATTCTGCAGACCGTAAATTGCAACATGTTTAGAGTGCAGGGCAGGCAGGAAAGGAAGCTTTCCAAGAGCAATATAAAGTGAATAGTACGCTATTTGAACTTTTCGTAATGAGCTTTCTTTGCGATATGAGTATGGTGGTGTTCCATCGCACATTTCGATGATCTGCTGCAATAATTAAAATGAAGCACGCCCTAGTAATTGGATAGGAAGGCAAGGACCTGTGTAGCCAGATCATCTGATACAATGCTTCCGAACATCTTCCTCTGGGTTGATTTAAAACAACATATTTTACGCAGAGGAATTAGAAGATCCAGAGAGCCGACGTATTGTGGTGGCTTGTAGGCACATCACACCCGCCACGTTACACCGAGTCACAATTTCCATAAAACAGCATGCTCAGATCTACATTAAGCAAGAATAGAATCAGTTCGAGCACTTCCTTTGTAACAAGAGCCTTGTTGGAGCACTGGTAATCAACAGCGATTTCAAACAAATAAACTTCGTTAGAAAAGGGTCATTTTACGGTCACAATTTCATGGCCACAGGAGATGATATTTATTAGAAAATGCATTTATTTGCACTGAAGCAAAGAACTTCACCACTGCAGCCTCCATACTAGAGATCATGTGATGTGTAATTTTCTTATTGTCTTACATCAAATGTGAATAATCCTTATTCCATCAGCGTGAAATGTGCACAGTATGTCGTGCTTACACACTTACCAAACTGTAGTTTATGAAATAAAAGCATACTCGTAAAATAAAAGTGTTAATATTGTTAAACATACCTAGTATTAGTTTAAACCAAGATTATTTATAAACATTAGAACACATTACAAAAATACGTTCACCCAAGTGATTCAAGCTACCTTTATTGAAAACAAGTGACACTGTACACTTCTTCCAACTGAGCTGACCAAAAGCACAAGAGTTTACTCACAAAGTTAACATAATTTTAAGTACGTACTTGTCGCACTACATGTTTTCACTGCCGTCAGTTGTGCTTCAAAAGGGAAAGTGCAACATCTGCCGTATTCTTTTCATGTCTGTCACGGTAGGGCTTCCGGCACGTCAGCTGATGGCTTATTGTGTGTCAGACCCCAGGAGGAAGGATATTATGAAAATACCCTTCAGGTGGCTCGAACTCATCACAGGCAGAACTATTACGGTGGGTCCCTAATAGCTGCAGGTAGTTTTTCAGCCAGACGGAGTTCCAGGTCTCCACAGAGAGCACATCCGGTTGATCAATGAGCCCCCTGGCGGGCGGCCAGCTGACCATAACGCCTCCTCTCAGCCGTACATCGTATTCCCGAGTGCGAGCTCCACCGCGGCGCATCCTACTGACGGCCCGCTGACTCTTACAACCTGGAATGTCCGGATAGCGAAAACGAAATGAAAGGGAGTGATTCGGGGATATAATGCCTTTGGAGCATTCGCCTGAGTGACCCGGGAAAAATCCCTGAAGAATACTGAAGGTCAGGAAGGTTGGCCGCAGGAATCGAACCCGCGACCCTCCGAATGTTGGCCACGCACGATACCGCCTGAGCCATCCCGCTCGGTCATCTACCATATTGGTCATTTGCTAAGCGTGAAACCAAAGATAACCATATTACAAATTTCCTTAGATACTATGGGGCAGTTACAGTAACGCCATAGCGGATCTCTTCTATCCGCTATGGTAACGTTATAGATTTTATCATCCCTAATTAAGGAACCATGTTAGAGATAAATTGCGGATTACATTAAACCTGATAGGAGGGACGGCTGACTCACCTGGTAGGTATATACCAAGTTATGAGAGCTACATTAATAGAGTACACCTGGTTTTAATGAAAGGCTTAAACGAGAGTAGTTTTTCAGTCCTAATGCTTCAGTAGCAAATCCAATTGTCCTGAGGCATTGTCAGAAAATGCCTGCAGTTGTTTTCCACTATCTCATGTTAACAGACTTCCATTTAACAGTGACAGGATTTGCATGTCGGCATCTGTGCTTCTATTGTTTTCCCACCTCCACATTTCTAAATAAGCGTCCTCCCAACAGCTATTGTAATATATTTACACTTTGGTTTGCACTCAAATAGAGAAATTCAAGCCTGATTTATCGTCCGTTGCCTGGAATTTAGTTACTGTTTGGATTTAAGCCCTGGTTTCAAGTTTGTTTAAACAAACTAAACATTATAAATCACTTGTGTAATATTTATGAAAAATGAAACGCTTGAAGCAGATGTAAAGTATGAGACACATTTGTTAAAGTAACAATATTTTTAAATGAGTAAACATTGAGAATTTAACAAACTGTGGATAATAACTAATAAATGGATAACTAATATTGTGCACTAAAACATCGATACGATTATACAAAACAATTTGATAAAAGTTGATTATTGACATATTGTTTTATTAAGGTTCATGTCAACCCTCCTGCATATTTACCTTCAGAAGCTCCATGGCTGTAGCGAATCGCAGGCCTGCAGCGTTACCTAGTCACAACTACTTAGTCTCGCCTAGTATTTACTAGATTAACGCACGGATTGTAATAGTTTATTACAAGCTTAAAACTTATGTTATATATAAACATAAATATGTGCAAGTATGTACCAAGTTTTAGCTTTATTCGCTCGGTAATTATACGCAATTATATTTACGTGTGTTTTGTCAAAACTGAAGCACATCTTGAGGTCTTAACAGAGGTGTGAATAAGTGTACCGATATACTTCCCTCTTTCTCCTAATGAACCCCTAATTACCCTGATTAGGGGAAAGAAACAGGTAGACAATGTGGCGTTATATAGATTTCTAGAAGCTTGCAACATGTTGCTATGTAAAGTAAGTGATTATGCTAGTGAAGAAGAGAGAGGAAAAAAAATACAGCGTTTTACGTAGTCAAGCACCTTAGTGCTTTCTAGGGTGTACCTATACGTTTTTTTAAAAGGAACTCAACTGATGAAGAAAGGTGCAAACTTAATTTTAAAAAAGTGCCAACGGGTAACTGCTGCAGCGTATGGAATAAATCAATCTATTTCTATTGCCTTTTATTTAGTTTAGCTGATTAATCAAATTTTACTTACGTTTTGATCTACAGTTCCATTAATAGCTCTACGCAAAACGCACAGGAAATGCTATGCCTACGCTGTCTGTCCCTTTCCGTTGGCCACTGCCATATGCAGATTCGACGTGGTTAATGGTTATATTCAAAAGCAATAAAAGTGCTATTTTAAATACATTTGTGAACTGCAACATACCCCTCACCATCATGATACGTTTTCAATAATGAAACAATATAACTAAAGGCTGGAGACGTGTGCGTTTTTCCATAGGTATACTGCACATAGACTTTACTGTTATCGCTCGGGCATGAAAATAATTGCAGCCTGACGTTGGAAATCGCCTCACTGCAGCACAACCTAGTCGCGCTATACTACACCTTGACCTTACGTCTGCATACACTTGCAAGGCAATGCTTCACTAGTTAGCAGAGTACTACGTTACATTGTTTTCCACTCTTGCTTCTACAGTTGTTTGCATATTTCATGGCCGTGCTGTAATCCTGACGTCATTCATACTCTACCTCCAGCTAAGCTGTATCGCATGCGAGCGCACATTCCTCCGACCTTTACATATAACAAATGAAGAGATTATATCAATTCCTGGCTTCATTAGTTGTATTATTTGGTAGTTTTACAATTTTAATTTTTTATGCAGTCGTAAATTGGACTCTTTAATTTAATAAATACTAGCTGACCCGTCGAACTTCGTACTGCCTAACAGTCAATGAATGTCACGTTATAGATTAGTTGAACTTAATTTATTATTTTAAGAAAGTAATACAATGGATACAAAATAAATATTTGGTTCAGTACTTTTAAGGTAATAGCACAAAACTAAATAAAGCACAAAAATTAAGTATATCAATCGCGTGTCAGCAAGACATGATTGAATTAAACTAAGTACATATTGTGCAACGTGGGATGCACTCGGTTTAATTCTCTTCATTGAAGAGAGAAGAACAAAGAAGGCGAAAGAACAAATGAAGCGGGTGATTTGCCAACACGAGAACATGCCACGTACAACTGACCATGAGAAAAACATGCAATTTCTAAGTTGAGACCATAAACAATCAAGGATTGGCCTTGTGATTTGTTAATCGCCATGGCGAAGGCAAGACTCAAAGGAAATATCCGTTGGGATCATTGGAATCCTCGGAATGAGAGCTAACTCATCTTTAAATTTTCCTTTGAGTATCGTCGCGTGAATCACATTACTTATCAGTTTTCTTATCACCAAGCGCGTTCCATTGCATAGTTTTGGTTGGTTTAGATTTCAAAGCATGACGGCTACCGAACCCGCCTTCAGTTGTAAATTGTGCGGTGATAAACCAGGCACATCCAAGGAGTTTAAAAATTCAGTTGGATAATTAGTGGCTTCGTCTTCGTTTGTTACAGTCAACAGATTTGAATGAATGCAGAGTACCAACGATTTGATTCTGAATTATAAATTTTAAGTCACTCTCATCTTTATTCTTAGCCGCCAAGATTGCTCGCTCGCTTAACCATTTGTTATTTTTGTGGTTATCTGGAGCTCTTCTCGTGCAATTTGTCGTTCTTCATTAGTTAATTGGTTCGCAATGTTCCGTAGTCTAATTGCATTACGGCTCCGTTGGGAAAGATTAGATCTTCTTGGCCGCGGCATTATTAATTCTAATACTCACACAAAATAATTTTGAAAACAAATCACAGACAACATTAATTAAATAAATCACACTTTCGTGATGTAAATATTTATATAATATACTGACTCTGACTGGATTGACAGAATAACCTATAATGATTGAGTGAGACCAATCGATTTGACATTTTTTTTAAATTTTGTCATTTGTTCTGCATTTAAGTAGCTTGATATATTTTCCTTTGTTTACGCAAAATAAATTTCTGAACGCACGCATAAATATTTGACAACCAATATACATACATACATACATACATACATACATACATACATACATACATATATATATATATATATATATATATATATATATATATATATATATATATATATATATGTCAATCCTTTTTCATTACTCACGTTATTCTACATTTTTAAAATCTAAAATACGCCACTATCCGAATATTGTGGATATATCTTGTCGATTCGAATCCTTTATTTAAATACGTTGTTTAATTTGAGGGAAGAGTTTACTATATCGACGGGATGAACATTAAATGTTTGACAGTTACGAAACCCATGAATATTTTGTATGGGAAAATGTTTTTTCATTTTTTATCCGTCAATTTTCCAATTTCTTTAATAGTTACTCTATTATCGGGACGGAGACAAATACAACAAATCAAAAACCATGAAAATCGGTCCAGCCGTTCTCGAGTGTTCGAGCAAACCCGACTTTGTTTTATATATTAAGGTTTTGTAATCATTGGGTAGTACCTAATTTTAGATGTATTTTCAAAATTAGCACTGCATCTGTCTTTTTATACTGGAATTCCGCTTTCGGAGGCATTCTTAATACCTGGCGAGTAAAACAAGAATTGGACATTGCTGGTTATGCTGCTTCTGTTATACAATAAGCTCTATAGACGAATACCAATCAGAAAATGTAACGATATGCAGCTAAATAGCAACTGAGTCTCAGGGAAGTCACGGGAAAGTATCAGACGTAGGATACCAAACCACAGTTTTAATGGAGGCATGCCAAGGCGTTAATTACGCTCATCTGTGTGTGGCACTAAGGTTGTAGCTCTAATTAGCCGCCAGAACCACCCCTTGTCCTTCCTCTACCCCTGACTTGTCACTTTGATTTACACTTGGCAAGTTAGCGGTGACATCCCACATGTTCCCGGTATTTCATATTTTACGAGAAACTCTCGTTCGTAAGTTAACCTTGCTTTCCAAATCCTCCAGCTGCCGTTTAGGCAATGCATGCATATTTGTATTTTGTATCTATTGGCTTCTAACAAGAAAACTTTACTCTCAATTACTAATTAATTTTTAATTAATCAGGTGAGGTAATAGTTGCTCTCTTGTTCCTAAAAGTTAGCGTTTCCCTTTATAACAGGGATTTAGGTGTTTCGGTGTAAGAATTGGCGTCCTTGATTCCATTCATTAATTGAGCACCAGATAAAAGCAAGCACCTCTGGAGGCCATTTGCTTACTTCTACTAATATTACCAGAAGGACATAAACATTATAGTATTTTACTATTACTAATAACCTCTACTACATCAAGCAGTAATATTAGTGAACGAGTTTCTATCGACAAAGCAACATAAATCTGGATTTAGGCAACAAATTTGCGACTACCACACACATTCTATGTTACCAAAATAAATCGATAATGAAGTTCAACAAATTGTTTGTATATTGTTAAAATTCATGAAGGTCGTAAACTTTTTATCAATACAGTTATTTCTATCATTGTATGTTTTTGAAAAAGAAGTAAAATTTAAACTGACCAGTGGTTAAGACAGTGGAACTTGCTCACCGTTAAGCAGGTTAGGTGTAAAAACACCAGAGATTGTTAGGGTCAGCAGTGCAGAGGGAGTGCAACACTCGACGAGCTAACTCATTGTTCACACTTCCAAATATTTCAAAAATAAAATCGGTAATTTTTATGGGACTCTTCTTTGGTTCAATATTTCAAATAATTTATATGTATAATTAAGTGATAAATAGCAAATAAACACTTTGCCCTTAAAATCATATATATGTATCTTTTGTTTTCAAATGGAAACATGTACTTCCATTTTATGTAACTACATATAGGTATTTGTAGTATTTATACCAGAAATATCCGGTGTTCATTGAGAAATAAGAGTTCATTCACTTAAGCTTTTTATTTTTCCATGTCTTCTTCTTCTTCTTCACCACATGTCTTTATGGGCAGAGAATTACCACTACAGTGTACTATAATATATTTTCTAAAACTACCAAAGTAAACCTCTGGGTTTTCAGTTAAGTATTATATGTATTAGAGAAGGTTACATGAGGTGATGTGGGCAAGAGGTAAATACTTCATGTGCAGTTCATGTACTTGATTACTTTCAGGTGGACTGTTTCCTCTCAACAGATCCTTGATTTCACGCAGTTTAGCATATCCACGATTTTTATGCTCATAGGGCATGAGCTGCTCTCTTATTGCAAACAAAGCTACGCTAATTTAGAGCACAGTATTGATCTGAAATCATCCGTCCCGTTCCCAAAGACCTCCAAGCTTCGCTGCCCAGTTATCACAAAGCATAAAAGTGGAAATTTAACAATTTAATGCAATTAAACGAAACGAAAGTCAATTTTAATAACTTTAAAGGCAATTGTCCCGAGTCCATGACACTACGTTCATTAAAACTAAGACACCTTCCAAAATTTCCGTCATACGAAATTATGATTAAAATCGTGTAATATATCAGAATTGCATAAAAACGTGTAACACACTATTTTCATTCCTGGGGATGGAGTGGATTGAAACCGACTGCACCGCTTATCACACTGTGACGCCAACCGTGGCGCACAACAAAGGACAGTCCGGGCCGGGCTGTCCCATCCCACTGGTGGTACGTGTATAAAAGACGCTCAAGTTCAAGCTACCTCACGCGAGAAAACACGTGACAACAATCAGAGTCACAGAACTAAAAGGGTTTTCCAGAATATTCGAGAAGTGTCCGGCAGCCGGCGTATTTATAGGTGTTAGAGTGGGTAAATGTGGTTCAAGGGCCCATCGACATCAAGGTCATTTGGACCTGTAGATGTTCGAGAAAGGTACATATTGCGTCATCCTCGCTATATAAGGAGGCAAAGCAACGAGCAGAGTGAGTTAGAGATGTGAGTCGTCGGGGAATCATTCAGTTTTTGGTATGTGTGTATTAGGTGTATGTGTGTCCGCTGTGTGTGTCGTCGCATCGAAAGGAAAAGTGAAGCATTTAATGAGTGTTGAATGATTGTATCGTCAAAATCAGTTATTTGAGAGACAGACAAACTAAAGAAAGACGGGAAAGAGTGAATCAAGGTTCCGAGAAGAAAACAGCTGTGTTGTAATATAACAAAAGACTGTAGACTATGCTAACGTCTGTAAAACTGAACTGTGTTGTTGTGCAAAGGTTTTAGAAGAAAATAAAGTGAGAACAAAATAACTGGACTGGACTTTTGTCAATCTTATCACAGTGGTGTCAGAAGTGGGATGTATCAAATTCTCGTTTTTGTTACAATTCTGTGTGAGTAGTATCTACTAAATGAATGAGTAAAGGAACGTATGGTGTAAGTTAGCGACAAAAAAAGGTTACTTGCCCTACAATGGAAGATTTGCGAGGGATTACATTCTCCCACAGCACTACTACATGCACAAAACAACAATCGTATTAAGTTTCTTCATCTCTCCTGCTTCTCTTTCTTGGATAATATATCCAGCGTTCCTTACAGCCATTCCTGGGGACAAACTGGAAGCCGATTATTGATTTTAGCTATAGAAATTCGCTCATAAATAATGGCGTCGTTCGTTTAATTTGATCCGGGGAAATCCCGAATGAGTCTGATCTCCTTTTACAGATATCGGGAAATCCGCGACATATTGAGTGTGTGTAGTAGCTAACTCTGATGTACCACCTCCACATTACTTTGTAAATTAGGAATATCCGTTTTTACTTTGTCTACTGCATGTAGTAAGAAGGGCAATTAATGTACTCCACCCAAAACTTCTGTGTCGTGATTTCACCAAAAGTACTTGTTTTGAGATTTCCTGAACCCCCAAAAAATATTTTTAGAAAACCATTTGTGTATGAACAGCATCATTCAACAACAGAAAGGTCGGTTAAATACCAAACTGGTTATTTAAATTCAACATTTTCCAAAGATATTAGAATAAGGCTTTCAAGAAAATTTCCCCACCATACGCTATCTTTAACATGGAATATTTTTCGAAAATTTTGATTTTTTCAAAAATGTCTAACGATTTTGTTTAAAATACCACATGTTTAATACATTTTCGTGACAAATAAAATTTATAACTTGGAGTTTCAGGGAGATTCCTTAGAAGTCCACTTTATTCTGGATTACTTTCGAATAACGGGTTAACTGTATGCGGTAGACAAAATCTTACTCCACCAAAAAAAAAATATATATATATATATATATATATATATCCCATTAAAGCACACAATTCATACCATCGGATTGAACCATTTCCAAGATATGGCTCGTTATTTGTTTGAACCGTCCAACACTTCCACTTTTCTCAAATAGGAATAGGTTATTCGTTTTTAAAACCTTTTAGCCATGCAATATGAGCGGAATTTCAAAGCCATCACATTGTGACCAGCCTTAAAAGATGGACTGTGTGTGTATCTTTTTAAGGAGGGGAATCCGGCACGTCCGCCGATGGCATATTGTGCGTCAGATTCCGGGAGGAAGGGTGAATAAGAGTAACATACTGCCGGTCAGAGAGCATCGCAGGTACTAGAGTTACTACGGTGGTTTCCTAACAGATGCAGCTAGTTCTTCAGCCTACTGAATTCCAGGCCACCCCGTAAGGCGCGCCACCATCCAGGTGCGTCTGAGTAGACAGTCCTCTTGGCGGCGACTAGCTGATCGGAGCGCCTCCCCTCAGCCGAACACCGTATTTCCAGAGCGCAACCTCCTACCGGCGACCCTGCTGACGTTTTCATCCTGGAAAGGCCAGATACAAAGAATGAATGGAATGAAGCTCGGGAGATGTAAAGTAGATATCCTTCGCCGCATTCGCTTGAGTGATCCGTCCTCGAAAATACCTAGGGGACCTAATGACCTAGTAGTCGAGGGCCCTTAATCCCCCTCACTCACTCACTCACTCACTCACTCACTCACTCACTCATTCACTCACTCACTCACTCACTCACTCACTCACTCACTCACTCACTCACTCACTCGAAAGAACCCAAGGTAAGGAAGGTTGGCCGCGGGAATCGAACTCGGGATCTCCCGAATGTGGGTCACCAGCGTTACTGCCTGAGCCATCCAGCTCGGTAAAATTGACTATCTCTTAAAGTCTACAATATTCCCATATTCCCCTTATAACAAATTAGCAATAAGATAATTTCTGCAAATTAACGATTAACATGAAATAGTACAATAAGAACGTTTTAAAGAACAGTATATACATACAAGAGTGAGTAGAGAAGATCATGCGAGTGCACCTATAAGATTTCTCTTTCTGTAAATATTTTGGGAAAGAAATGCATCTGCGCCTAGCAAAAGCAATGACAAACAGTGGCGTTCCTTATTTGTTGCGTCGCATTAATTCCAGGCGCTAGAACGTTGCTCTGGGGACTTTTCCAATTCCAGGAGATATTTTAACCCAGCTCCCGCTTGTATCGGTATGCAAACGAATGCAAAGCACTGCGGCAGGACCGGCAACTGTAATTCCAACATGAAATGTAAATTGTGCCAAGTTTGGAAGTCGAGAGACGGTCTGCATGGCGCGGTAATGCCGTGTAATTAAATGACGTTACATCTGTAACCGCCCTTAACGAAGTACACGAAAACATTTCATTTCTCTAGAGCAGAAAAATTCAGGTCGCTGACTTTATCTTCAAGACATCACAACTAGAACAATCCCAATTCTTCTTTCGGTTGAATAACTGTTATAACACTAAAGGTTACTTTCCCTACAATGGAAGATTTGCGAGGGATTACATTCTCCCACAGCACTACTATATGTACAAAAGAACAATCGTATTAAGTTTCTTCATCTCTCCTGTCTCTCTTTCTTAGATAAAGTGATGACCAGCGCCTGGTTTGGAGTAGGGTTTTAGCATCACTTGCCACAGCATCGATCCAGCGGTCCCTGGGTCTTCCTATAGGCCCTATACCTTCGATCTAGCTAATTAGTATTTTCTTGGGGATTCTATTATCTCGCATCCTCAAGTGTCCAGCCTATTGAAGTCTAGGACATCTGATGATGGTGGTTAACTTGTTGTCTTTGTATAGATTATATAGTTCATTATTGTGGCGTATTCTCCACACATCTTTATATTGGACTGGGCCATATATTCTTCTTAAGATCCTTCTTTCGAAAGTGTGGATTAAATTAGCGGCTCGTTTATTCATGGTCCAGGTCTCGCTGCCACATGTTGCATATTATTGGTCTAATTATGACTATACAGTGTTGCTTTGGTCTGACGATGAAAGCTTCTTGACCTGATAATTGTGGATAGCGATGCGTAAACTCCATTGGTGGCATACATACTCTTTATTTCATAAATTTCGTTATTATCTTCTGTTATCCAGCATCCCAAATATTTGAACTGATTATTTCTAACTCAAATGACCCGATTTTAAACTAATTAGGTTTCCTGATTTTCCTTCGTGTATTGATCATAAGTTTTGTTTTTTGTGTGTTTATTTGTAACCCTATCCCCTCAGCTGCATCTCTTAATTCTTTGCTCTAGCATGGAACCGTGCCATTATGTTGATATCGCCCGCATATTTCACAAGCTGAACCATCTTGTACTCCAATGTGGTGTTTCCCAGGACTGATAGTTTCCTGATTACGTTCTCAAGTGGTATGTTAAACAGGGTTGGTGCCAGCCCGACCCCCTGTTTCAGCCCTCGTGTGACGCTAAAATAGTCTGTTATCTCGGACTGTACTTTGACTTTGGCAATGGTATTTCACAGAAATATTGAAATATAACAGGATCTCAAACATTTTACTTCTATCAACACTATTGTATGCTTCTTTGAAATTGACAAATATTTGGGTTAGGTCCAAATTGTTTTCTCACATCTTTTCCATCAGTAATCTAACTATAAATATTTGCTCTGTAGTGGATCGTCCGGCTCTAAAACCACTTTGGTATTCTCCCAATACTGCCTCAACATATGGTTCCAGTGTATTTTGTGGTATCCGCGTGAATATCTTACAGCTTGCACATAGCAATGAGATGCTCTTATAGTTCCTCCAGTCTACTTTGTTCCCTTTTTTATAAATGGGTACTATGAGACTAGTGGTCCATTCATCGGCCATATATTCTTTATCCCATACTTCTTGAATCAGTTTATGTATTTGTACCTCAATATTGCCGTATTTTATCAACTCATTTGGGATGGTATCCACTCCAGGGGCTCTAAGTTTTTCATCCATTTTATAATGTGTTCAGCTTCTTTTAGGCTGGACTCCTCTACCTGATTATTTATCTGCGTCTCTTCAAACTTTTTTTCATTTACTTCGGTTACCTATGTTGTCTCTGGATTCAACAGTTTCTCAAATACCTCTTTCCATTTCTGTGTTATTTTAAATTCGTCCCCTATTATGTTGCCATCTTCATCATAACAAAGATTCGTATTGGCTATAAATCCTTCTTTAGTATTCTTTATTTTCTGATATGCGAATTCGATGTTACCATCTTTAAAATCCTTTCGAATCGCATTAATTTCTTCTTTTAGAGTGGTCCTTTTCTTCCTCTGACATGTTCTATTAGCTCTTCTTCTTAGCTCTTCATATTCCTCCCTTCTCTGTCTGGTTGGTCTGGCTAAGTACTGTTTGTAAGCTTCATTCCGCTTTTGGATGCCTTCCAGGCACTCATCATCAAACCAAACATTCCTTTCCTTCTTTTGTCTTTCTCCTATCACTTCCTTAGCTGTTTCTAACATTCCTAACTTAATTTTCTGCCAGTACTCCTCAATTTTATTTGCATCTGTATCTCCTATATATGGTTATACATTATTCAGTTTCTTTGCCTCCTTTCCTTACCTCGGCATCCTGGAGTTTATGAACATCAAGAGGTAGTATTTTGGCGTTCGATCTATTCAATGTTTTCTTTATTCGAGCTCTGAAGGTTGTCTTGACCAGAAAATGATCTGTCCCACAACATGCTCCTCGGAAGGATCTTACATCCATGATACTTGATGCACATCTGGTCTCAATTAGTATGTGATCTATTTGGTTTATAGTTTTTTTGGCCGGGTGATGTCCACCTCCCCTTATGGATATCCTTATGTGGTAATAGTGTTGAGCTTATTGGCATATTCTTGCTAACCGCAAGATCGATAAGCCTTGTTCCATTGTGGGCCCAAATGGCCTAGCTGTCGACGGGTCCTTAAACCCCACTCACTCACTCACTCACTCACTCACTCACTCACTCACTCACTCACTCACTCGCTCACTCACTCACTCACTCACTCACTCATTGTTCCATTGTTGTTGATTTCGTCATGAAAGCTATGAGTTCCAATGGTTCATTTGTAGATTTCCTCCTTCCCGACTTTAGCATTAGCATCACCAAATATGATTTTATATCATTTGATGGGAGGTTATTATATACTTGTTCCAGTTTTTGGTAGAATTCATATTTGATCTCATCTTCCTTCTCTTCCGTAGGCGCATAGATATTTATGATAGCTGAGTTAAAAAACAGCGTTTTTATTTTTAAGGTACATATTCTAATGTTGATAGTTCAAACTCCATTATGGATTACTTTAGTGTTTTCTTCACTATGAATGCCACTCCATCTTCCCTCTGTTTTTGTCTTCCAGTACTCAATATTGTGTGGCTTCTTCTATCCCATATTTGCAGGCCAGACCATGTAGTTTCTTGAATAGCAGTTATGTTGATATTGCATGTCATTAACTGCAGTAACAAATCTTTTAATGCTCCTGCTTTCATTAGTGATCTAACATTCCAAGTACCCAGCTCATAGTCCGTTTCTTGTGCTTAGGTTGTTGCCGGTAAGATCCATCCAGATTCCGAGGCTTGATGATTGGTTTCTGAACAGGTTTTGTTTTACGGGGAGGGGTTGTTAACCCTTCGCCCAACCCCCAACCTGCAGAATCGGGTCATTTCTTTTCGGGGTTTCCGTCCCCTAGACCAGTTGCTTTCACCACAGTTTTAGAGTCTGGTCCACCATGATTTTCTGCTGGGGTTTACTCCCTTAGCCTTTGAAGATCCCTCTTCACCACAAGGGAGTTGTTCGTACTTCAGACCCAAGACAGCAAGGGTTGCCTCTTCCAACTTCTGCGCCATACCATAGGTTTTCTACTCTGCCGCATTCGCCGTTGGGGTAACCCTGGCTAGGGGCCCTCACATGGTACTATCACCGGGTCAGCTGAACCAAGGTTTTTGTTTTTGCGAGGTCATACTCCTCCCGCTGCTCCTTTCTCAATCGGGCTTGGGACCGAGTATGGCGGAGTTCTTTTTGACACTGATTCACGCATTGTGTGTTGAATAGTAGGTTGGATTTGCGTAATCGTCTTCCTGTGCAAACCGCTTGAGGAAATTGCTTCTTGAAGATCTCGGTTACATTGTTGGCTTCCCGTACCATTTATGTAGTTCCTGTTATCATTATCGGAACGCGAACTTCTGTGATTGTATGGTGGACATTCTGGGGAAGCATGTAGTCAATATAAAGCTGTAGAAATTGTCCAAGTTGCGGAATCATGTATAACTTGTATTACGTACTTGAATAAGCTGCAGATGGGTGGTCTTTGGGAGTGAAATTTGAAAGTTACACATTTCTTGATAGGTTTTTCTGAAATTTTTACTGTGTTTGTATTTATATGAGAATAGGAGGTACACTAAATTTCATTAAAATTGGATAATTATTTTATGATATATAAATTATTTTATTAATTTAATAGGCACATTTTCAAAATGTAGCTCGCGTCTATTGACTTTTCAAAATTCATTTATATGGGCAGAACTGATACTCTAAAACATGGGTAATAATTGTATGTAGAGATATTTCAAATACGTTTGCTGATTATGCTGTACATATTTCTTTAATAACAAACAAAATTTAATCTTAAAAATTATTGATTTTTCCCATACAAAAAAAATATTTTTGGAATTCATGTTAATGATAGGATCAATATTGAATTCTAGTTTTGTTTAGCTGCTATTTATCAATAATTTTGGAAATTTTCATTGAATTTGAAGCAAAACTCAGGTGCGACCTTCTTTTGGAATGTGCAGAAATGTTTTAAGAAAAACAGATTTTTATATAGGAGCGTCCTCTGTACGTTAAGGGAAGAGCACTATTTGAAGGGGCCGCAATGAAGGTGTGAAGGATATGAAAAAATGTTAACTGATCAAAATACACAGGTGTTCCAGGAACATTTTAAGGTAAAAAAACAATTTTCGACTTTTTGACAATGTTGACCAAAATTTCACTCCCAGTGTCCCTTAATTACATAGTCTCTCACCTGAACCTCTTTATTTCTACATAGGTTTTATAAGTGAAACTTGCAATACTACTGTTATGTCCAGTTATATCATGATTTGACGACAGAAGTAAACCAGGAAAATATACCAAACAATTGGCAAGATTTGAACCTAAAACATCTTGAATGTTAGCGTTAGAAGCTGCCATTTCAGCGATCTCGCTGGATAACAAAAATTTGTTTGGATTAAGATCTATTTTTAGGTCTATTGTAAGTACCACATTTAATTGGATAATTGTCTCCGGGCAATGGCTTCCCCAGCTGGAGACAAGGAACCTTTTCTCTCTTCTCCAAATGGAAGTTAGTTAAGATTCCAAAATTACACCCAAACTGAGAAAAGGAGATCATCGTAGCAGTGCCTTAAACCTTGCTCCTGAACAGCCCAACGTTGAGGAGCGCTATCTCTTTACCGTTCTCACACCCCAAAACTTAACAATTAACTATGATAACTGTGATAACTGTTCCTTTGGCTAAACCTTAACAAGGATCACTACGAACCTATCAAAGTGGTTGTTTGAGCGATCAGTCCTAATCCGGCAACCCTACGTCATAGAAGTTCCATTTTTATGTATCTATTACATATTTATGTTTTATAGAAATAAAGTGTATACTAGTGCCCTGCAAAACGTTTTAATTCATGGTATTTCAAAATGTAATTCACATACATTTCGTACAGACTTTGCTGTGGTTTTCTAAAACTGCTTTATCAATTTTAATGTGTAACCGAAAACAAATAAGGTTTAAGTAATGAATAATCGACACTGAATTTCGCCTTAAATTCTCTATTTTTATGGTTCACGAATTTATTTCTCCGTTAATTTGAATCTAATTTGAATGACATTGTGACGCTGTCTGCGACGCAAGCTACCACATCACATACCAGGCGCGGCGCATATCAAAGACACTCAAGGTCAAGCTACACCACACTACTTATACGAGCAAACACGGGGCAACAATCACAGTGGCAGAACATAAATAGGGTTTTCGAGATTATTGGAGAAGTGTCCAGCGGCTGGCTCATTTGTAGAAGTTCGAGAAAAGTCCGTGCTCCATCATCCTCGCTAGTAAAGAGGCGAGGCAACGAGGGTATGGAGCAAGTCAGTCTTTAGTTTTAGTTCGTGTGTGTGTTCGCCGGCTCGTGTATACGGTTGCATCTGAAGGAGGATGGTGAGGCAATAAATGAGTGTCGAGTGATTGTATCGTCAAAGTCAGCTGTTTGAGAGACAGAGAAACTGGAGAAAGACAGAAAGGAATGAGGCATAATTACAGGAAGAAAACAGCTGTGAGTTGTAATATCACGAAGGACTGTAGACTGTGTTATCGTCAGTAAAAGAGAACTGTATATTTGTTAAATAATTTTTGAAAAAGGTGTGATGTGTTGCACTCAATGACGTTCTCTACTCTTGTACTAACAATTTTTACAAACTCTTATTCCTACATCGTCTTCGTGTTAGTTGAGATAAACATTTGTACAAATTATCATATTGCTTATTTCCTTGTAGGCTCAAGGGGAATATTAGAATACAGTAGGCTTTGAGTGATAGTCAGATCTTCTAAAGCTTTGAGATCCCGTTCTCTTTGCATTCTTAACACAAAAAAATGAACAACAATGTTCCATTTCACGAAAGTTTTCTTTTCCGAAACTGACACAGAAAACTAGGAATATCTCCGAAATGGTTCACTTTACAAACAAAAAATTATTTGGTCATAAATTGTGTGCTTTAGCGAGATCTACATTTGTATAAGGTAAGATTTTGTATATCTCTTACGGTTTACGAGTTATTCAAAAGTCATCAGGAGTAAACAGGACTACATAGCCTACAGCCAGATAATTCAAAATGTACATTTCAGTACCTGGGCGACCGAACTTCGCTCGGCGTTTTACGCCTCTTTTTGTGAAATCATTTTTTTTTGCGGGGGGGGGGGGGGGGTGGGGGAGCGAGAAGATACTTAGATAAACCTGAAAGGCAAAACTTTAATTAAATATAATTTTTGTCGCAATTGTTAAGAGTTATTTCCGAGATACCAAGAGATATAGAATTGCATACAAATATTTCATAAACACCACCATTTCAGCTGAAAAACGTCTATTGCTGAACGCAGGCCTGTCCCATCGATATCCACCTAGTTTGAGGTTTTCGTCGAGCATTTGTTCCCTTATGGAGTGCAGTTCTTTGGTGCTGCGATTGACTCCAGGGCGTTAACACATTGGCCAAGGTCCTTCATATTTCCATCGAGTTCTTCCATGGTTTCGTTAACCCCGGCCAGTCGCTCGTTAGTATTCTCCGAAGGATCTAGCTTCATATTGGACATTCCAGGCTTCATCTTTTCCATTTCGGAGTTGACATTTTCAATTTGGCTTCCATTTTTATTTCCATTTTGTCCATTTTGTTCCCATATTTTCTATTCCGTAGTTTACGTTTTGCCAATTCAGTTTTCATATTTGTTTCCTCTGCTGCATTCCGGAATTCATTTCATTCCCCATTATGTCCATTTTGGCTAACATTTGTTTCATCAACTGTTCCATGTCGTGCTTATCGTCGCACTCCTGACACCAATTGTGATTATTTTACTTAAATTATTTCTTTATTTTTTTATTAAAACACCGAGGTGACACTAAGCAAAATCACTGTTGAAGAATAAAGACTACAGGAAGAAAAGTTTGTTGATAAAGCCATGTGAATGTACTGCGCATTTCTGTTTCAATCACATAGAAAATATTATGAATTGTTCTTAATTATTCGTGGAAGCGGGAGTAGTGAAAGAAATATGATTGTGTTTTACTAAAGAGAAATGAGTAGAAAAACAGTGTGAATGTTATACGTTGCACTTATATTCCAAATGTATGGAAAAATGTATGGACTGTTTGTAGAAGAGGGAGTAATATGATAGATAAAAGCAAATGGAGTAGAGAAAACCATGTGAACGTAATACTTTGGTAAAATGGATTGCATAAAAACCTTCGACATGAAAACACCTAGATATGTCAATCTTCAAGGCGATCGGTCGACCGACTTTGGAGTTTACTCACTCTTCAACATACGATATGTATAGGCGTTGGTATGTATGAAGTGGATAAACGATAGGAATAACATGTGAATTGTTAAGTAAAACAAAAAAGAATATAGGAAATAGTATGAATGTAATACGTTGTATTTCTGTTTCAAACATATAGCAAATTGTATGATTTGTATGTTGAAGGGCGAGTAGCTAAAGAAGACTGATTGTGCCTTGTAAAGGAAGAATTAGTAGAGGAAATCGTGTGAATGTAATACGTTGCATTTATAATTCAATCATAGACAATTATATGAATTGTATGTTGAAGGGCAAACAGAGGATACATGAATGTGCTACGTAAAAAAAGCGAGTAGAAAAACATTTGAAAGTAATATATTGTGTAGCAAAATTGTTACCATAAAAACTTTCTCCATGAAAAAATACATAAACGTGCCGACTTTCGCGGTGATCGAGAGGTTTTAGAGATTAACAGTTACATATATACAAATATCCAGTTTGTGTATATATATCTGATAGGAATTGTTTGTAGAAGAGTGAGTAGAGAAAGAGGTGTGAATGTGTTACCTAAAAGTGAGACAAGAAAGCAGTGTGAATGTAAAAGCATTTCTATTTCAAACATACAGAGAATTGTATGAATTATTTCTAGAAGAGTGAGTAGGGAAACAGTTATGAATGTGTTACCCAAAAGTAAGTAGAGAAAACAGTGTGAATGTAATACGTAGAATTTCGATTTCAAACATGCTAGAAATTGTATGACTTCTTTGTAGAAGAGTGAGTAGAGAAAGAAATGTGAATGTGTTACCTAAAAGTGAAAGGAGAAAACAGTGTGAATGTAATAGCATTTCTATTTCAAACATACTGAACATGATATGATTTATTTTAAACCTGGGGATAAAAATTATTTTTGGTGTAAAATCACATTCTTTATGGAAAATTATTTATAGAAGAGTGAGTAGAGAAAGAGATGTGTGTTACCTAAAAGTACTTAAATAGAGAAACCACTGTGAATGAAATATGCAGCATTCCCATTTCAAACATGCAGAAAATTGTATGACTTATTTGTAGAAGAGTGAACAGAGAAAGAGATGTGAATGTGTCACCTAAAAGTGAGTAGAGAAAATACTGTGAATTTAATTTACAGCATTTATATTTCAAACATACAGAAAATTGTATGACTTATTTCTAGAAGAGTGAGTAGGGAAACAGTTATGAATGTGTTACCCAAAATTAGGTAGAGAAAACAGTGTGATTGTAATACATAGCATTTCGATTTGAAACATGCACAAAATTGTATGACATTTGTAGAAGTGTGAGTAGAAAGAGATGTGAATGTGTCACCTAAGAATGGGTAGGGAAAACAATATGAATATAATATGTAGCATTTCTATTTTAAATATACGTAAGATTGTATGACTTCTTTGTAGAAGAGTGAGGAGAGAAAGGGACGTGAATGTATTACCTAAAAGTGAGAGGAGAAAGCAGTGTGAATGTAATAGCATTTCTATTTCAAACATACAGAACATGGTATGACATTTTAAAACTGGGGATAAAAATGTTGTTTGTGTGTGTGTGTGTGCGTGCGTGCGTGTGTGTGCGTGTGGGTGCGTGTGGGTGCGTGCGTGCGTGTGTGTGTAAAATCACGTTTTTTTATGGAAAATTGTTTATAGAAGAGTGTGTAGAGAAAGAGATGTGAATGTGTTACATAAAAGTGAGTAGAGAATACACTGTGAATGTGATATGCATGAACACAAAAATTTAACCAAATCTTTAGAGCCTTTTCTGAAATACCGGGAATAAGTATACAAGAATTGCACCGTAGAAGCGGGAATAAAAAATGTTATTTTTTATGTAAGATCGCGTTTTTTCAGGAATTACACCTATATAGATAAACTTAAAGAGCAAAATCCTATCTGAATACAAAATTTGATGGAAATCTTTAGAGCCGTTTCCAAGTTGCGCGGAATATATTTATATACAAGAATTTCTGGTTTAAATATATGATATATAAGATTAGTCATACAAATATCTTAAAGACATGACATTTGAATCAACATCGTTAGAGCTAATTTTAAGAAAATCAAAGGGCAATTTAGGGTGGGGATATTTTCTTCAAACTCTTCGTGTCGCATCTCTGAAAGACATTAAACTTAAATACCAACTTTGGTTTTTAACCGACTTTTCGTTTTTGAGTTGTGTTGTTCAGAGACTGACACACACACACACACACACACACACACACACACACACACACACACACACACACACACACACACACACACACACACACACACAGGCGCGCGCGCGCGGGTATTTTTCTAAAAATACTTTTTTTGGATTTAGGGGATGTCAAAAGACATATTTGCGGTGAAATCTCGACATCGAATTTTTAGATGGAATACAATACTTCCTCTACTTACTAGTAGAGAAGGTAAAAATAAAGTAAGTGGATTGGGCATTTATCATTCTGTCACAATATTTCCCAATATTATACAAAAGTACTAACTGCTATGTTAAACGCATGTAAATTAATAACTTCAATCAACATTAACTTCTCTCTTACTTTGAGAGGTAGAATTGGAACTGAAAAATTCAATGCCACAGGTGGGATTTGAACCACAGAACCTCCGCTTAGCAGGCGGATGCTCTAATCATTTCTGCTTTACTTGCCCCAGGTTAGTTCAGTTGTTTAAAAGTATAAAGATGTATAAAAAATGTAACATTTTATTCTAATTACCCATTCAATTTAAACATAATTGTAAACTTGTGATGCGATTTTGGATGAAGTGACTCTAAAAAGGCTACAATAAATAGAATAAAGAAATAATTATTATCTACTTTAACTGACTCACTGGAGACATTATTATTATTGAAAGTTTTCTCGCAGTACTATGACGGTTCTCACGTTGTGCATATTTCAAAACAAAGTGGAATACTTACATAGAGCTGTTGCAGGTGCTGTCCGAGGGTGGTGTTTTAACATGTACATTTGTCTGTTGTGCACACAAAGTTGGGGAACGCACAAAAAATGAGTCTTTCTCTGCGGCTGGCTTCCCTTGTGTATAACAACCCTTGGCCGACACGTCTCGGCGCCGCTTTGACGCTCCCTGTCTCCCTGTTGCTCACTTCCAACAGCAAATATTTACATAATTTCCTGTGACTTCCGGTTCGCCTGTTAACCCCACTAATTCTGCGAATGGCTACCAGAAGGAATTTACTGCTTTATTCGTTCTATTTCCTATTCTAGCGCCATAATGCTTACTCATTCCGCAATTTTGTAACATTGCTGATTGCTCATCTCCGCCTCTCTGGCATTTTTCCATTTCTTTACCTTCTTTATTATTGTTCTTGTTCCTTTCTGGTTCGTCCCTTCCTCTTATCCTTCCTGTAGGATCAGGAATTCCTTTCATAGACAATTATGCCCCTTCTCTCTAAGCTTTGCTTTCTGTTTTCTTCTTTCTCTTTAATTACATTTCTTTCCCCCAGCAGTTTTCTTTTCCTGTCTGGCCGTTCTACCTTGTTTCGGCAAGACAGGCAAAATTAGCTGAGAAGCTGTTTTCATTTTGGCCGCGTGCCTTGCCCAGGAAATACTTTATATACTACTCCTTTATAATGAAGTATGACCACCTTCGTAGCGCAGTTGGTAGCGTGCTAGTCTCTGGCACGGAGGACCCGGGTTCGATCCCCCGTTACCAGTATGGGGATTGTCCCATTGGGAGGTCTGGCACGTGATGCACTCAGCCTCGTTAGGTTCCGGGGGGACCAATTGAGTAGCTACTTGATGCTTACGGCCTTCGCTACGGCCCCAGGTCACGAAGGCCACATAACTGGCCAGGAGGGCTCGGGACGCTGGCCACGTCCCACCCTCTAGTACTGCACCCCACCAATGACGCCTGTAGTGCGCAGAGCTGGGGTATGCAGTGGCTGGGTGGCAAGACAAGGCCCTTCCTGGGCTGCAGCGCTAGGGGTTTAGTTTTAGTTGTTTTTATAACGAAGTATAAGTTTTCGCTTATAGCGGCCTTTGGAAATTTTAAATGAAATGAAAGCCATTTCATGACCATTGCATTTATACGTTGAAATTAACCAGTCTTGTGCATAGCAATTTCAAATTTCAATCAATGACAGCCTTCATTCACGGAAAGATTATCAGATTTCATTATCACCTGCTCTGAATTTTAATTATCACTTTGCTTTTCTTATGTTATGATCAGGTTAGAGAATGTAATGGTACTATGCTACCGATACGCAATAGCTTAAGTAATTTAATGCTACGTTTAAATGTCAAAAAATGGCTCGCTTCTGTGAAGTATCTAATGCTGAAATAGATGAAAAATTCGAAGAGGGAAACCTCAGAACACAGAATACAACAGGAAATATATTTGAAATGAGTTAGACAAATTCTGTATTCAACGAAATCATGAATTAACAACAGATACTCCAAGTGCTGCTTGTCAACATCTATATATAATCTTGTAGGCCGTGCCAATGGACGCTGATATATGTATGCGTACTACATCTTTCTCTTAAGAAGTTAGTAATTACAATACGGAATTTAAATAACATCCTTTAATTCGTGAAATAAATAAATGCAACTTGTGATAGTCAAATTCTGTGGATAAATTCTCACAGAATTGACTCGAGTTTTTATCGATAATTTGACAATCACTCGTGACATTTCTCATGACAATTGTTAAATAACTCTTTTTTATCCACAGTCACGTAGACTTCAAAATTATTAACGCTATTGCGGTTGACCCGTTTGAAAACATTTTATGGAGTCATACACTGAAATATGCACAAATTAAAGCTTTCCCATTAAGAGTTTTGTCAAAATCAGAATACAGTCGCATGAGTGTGATTACTTTTACTATTTCTTTTACCTATTACATTCAACAGAATTAAACTGTTTCCTAAAATTGCTTTTGCTGAAGTTAAAAATCGACGATTAGTGAAACAACGTTTCGGTTCGGAGTCTGTTGTTGTTGTAGTTGTTGTAGTGTTTAACGCCCGCTTTTACTACTACGGCACCGCAGGCGGTGACACTGATGATACATGAAGATGGAGCACCGGTGGAATGAGATGGCGGGGGAAACCGGAGTACCAGGAGAAAACCCGCCCTGAC
Organism: Tenodera sinensis; assembly: GCA_030765045.1. Lineage (NCBI taxonomy): Eukaryota > Metazoa > Arthropoda > Insecta > Mantodea > Mantidae > Tenodera > Tenodera sinensis. The sequence continues at coordinate 87,664,329 of CM060969.1, read as the reverse complement.
GCCGCTTCGTCCACCACAATACCACATGCGGGTCCCTGGGATCGAACCCGGGCCGCCTAGGTGGTAGGCGAGCGCGCTAACCGCTCGGCCACGGCGCCGCCAGGTTCGGAGTCGTGTGTACACGCATGAGTTGATGCTTTTTGTGAGAGACTTTCCTCCGACGGAGAAATAAGCTCATGTAATGTGCATTGAAGAAGAAAACTGACAAATGTCTCTCCCTTTTCAGTTTGCCACTGCTTTTTCAGCAGAAATCTAGGGTCTAAAAACTGCGTCTTCTCTGAATTCATGAGATGAATGTCTTGTTTGATTTGGTTATGGCTTTGTATTTTGCATTTTCTTGAATACTGAATGGAAAAATATGCCACACATACATTGAAGTAAAAGAATTTGGCCTTTCTTAGAGTTAAGTTTCATGTAATGTAGAAAATAAACCTCAAAATATTTATCGACTTTGTTCACTCCTAAGGAACTCTGGAACCCATTCTTCAGTCATTCATCTTGGAAGTGCAGCTATTTTAGTAATTTTTGTAGGAGAGCGGAACTCAAACTAAATTGGCAACATCAATACTGTTTGCATTCTTGTTTGTAACACAGGATTGCAAGACTACTGAACCACATATACAGCCTAGTGATTATTAGCAGAACAGCCTTGAATTACTCAGATATACCACTTGAACCTATGTAAGACGTGTAACTTATCCAGAAGATATTAAGTTATCTGTAGGACCTCTTTTCACTACTACAGAAAAAAATTATCAAGATACACCTCTATATGAGTCACCTAAAAGTAAAGTTGCGACCCCAGAAGCCCTCAGAGGTAACACCATGTGGACACTGTCTTACAAACTCTATGTAACTTAATTGCCGCGCATCCCCCAAAAGTTACTTTGTTTTCGTTCCGACGAAGGAAGGCTGAAAAAATGTATGAAGTGAAGCATTTTGAATGCATCAAAGTGCAAGAACAATTACAATGAAGAAAAATAGTTTAAAATGCAGAGCTAAGGACCCTTATAGTACTCCGGCTACTGACTTTTTGGCCAGGAGCAGTGATGTCATTGAGATGAAACAGGGCGGTTAGTTTTTACCCTTCACAGTTATCATTCGCTGGTGACGAAATAAATATGAGGGCTAGGAAGAATGCTGGGAGGATTCCGGTGGACTTTATAACTGACATGTTGACGCACAGACTTTCTTATTTTGTGAAATTCAAAGGGGCACAGACGTACCGCGTTAACTAATACTAGTCACCTTTACCCTAGACGGCCATTCCTCTTAAGCAAAGCGAGTGGAAGAGGGGTGGGGGGAGAGAAGAATGACCCGCGGTTTAACTTTTTGGTAGTTCCGGGCTAGATTTTTAAAGCCTAGAACTTTGTCACCCATAGCGGCATAATCGTACTGATTGTTGAGTCTCTGTATAGCCTTTCTATTTCTGTTTCTTTTTAAGTTCTTCCTATGGCTTAAACTCCTTCCTGATAGAAAAAAGACTGCGTACCCTCGCATGACTTTCTCTACTTACTTTTCTGCAAATTAATTTTAAAAGCGCTTATTCTTCTACCTACTTCATGTTAATCCAAATGAACGTTTGTAGTAAGGAAAGGTCGGGTTGTATCGGACAGTTAAGGTTTTTATGCTACAAGTTTTACTGGAAGAAGTTATATTAAAGATTTTCGCATTATTATTAATCTTCACCCTTATAACAATATATATTGGGCTCTCCTTTGAATATGAAACTTGTCACCTCACAATTTTCATATAAAAAGCATGCAGCGTTTTCTTGTATTTTAAAAGTGAAGGGTGCTACCGGACAGTATTATTTTGCAGCATTTTAATGTATAATGTCCATATTCACGGTGTTTTGGCCTTCATACAAATATCATAGTTATAAAATAAGCGTCCCTCTCATGGTCTGCCAGTTTTCATGGACCCAACAATGACAATCACCACACTGCATCCAATCTTTACTGAAATTTTATCCACAGATGATGCAGTGGGTAGTTTCACTGTGTTGTCATTAAAATGAATTGCTTTCTTTATAGTCTGAACTGATTTATTTTTGGTCTTATTCCTCCGTTCTTGGATTTCTGTTCGTGCTCGTTTCTTTCGTTTGTTCTTTGTATGGAGTGAAAGTCAGGATTTCATTTAACGGCACCAGTTGACCGTCTAGGGCCACCACATGGTTAATCAGTTAATTTCCTTCTCATTTATGAATGTCCTGTGAAACATTTCTTTGTTTGTGGTGTACGATTTTCGTGCAATCTCTTTTCAGCTTTAATTTGATCCCCTATAGTGTTTTTGGGAACGAGGAATTTCTCACTGGCCTCTTGGATTTCTGACACTGTCTACTGGCAATATGTTTTTTTTTTTTTGTTTTTTTTTAAATTTCATTTGCTATGAAAATAATTTGAACATATGTATTTTAATCAAAATTTTACCCATTTTAATAAGAACAAACTTCACGAAACGTTTTCCATGTAAAAGATAACTTAGGTTGCAGGATTTTCTTAAAAAACTTCCTTTCGCATTCTTGGAAGATGAAATTGAATACCCAAGTGACTGGTTTTTGAGTTATACGTTCACGGACGCACAGAGACATTTTCCTCAAAATGTGTATTTCCGACGAAATCTCCATATCGAATCTGGATGGAATGCAATATTCTCCCTGTTTACTCTACGTAGTAGAGAAGAAAGAAGAAAGAATTTACTTCTTTATTCGATACTTTAGCGGCATGCTTGTTGCTGATTTATTCTGCTAACGGCGATGCGTTCTGTGTCAAAGTCTAAGTTAGAAGACAGAATAAAAGACAAAGCTAGAACTAATTTGTAAGCAGAATAGAACGTGAGTTTACGTGAGCCAAACGGTTTGGATTCAAGGTGCTTAAAAGCCTTAGAAAAGAGGAAAATGACCATGTGAAAATTAACATAATAACAGGGAAACAATGAATACAATATTACATAGACCTACTAATGACGAAGAGGAAGAGGAAGAGGTTGATGAACAAAACAAAATAACAGTGGAAAAACTAGAAGAGGTTCTGAAAGAAGTAATAAATAGAAAGGCTCCAAGTTATGATAATATCAACATAGAAATATGTAATTACGGAGGGAAGAAGCTTAAGAATAGGCTACTTCAACTCTCCAATTTGATTTGGAATGAAGGAAAAATACCTGAAGAGTGGTACACGGCCAATATAACAAATATTCATAAGAAAGGAAGTAGAAATGAATGTGGAAGTAATAAAGGCATCGTTTTACTCACAACGACATATAAATTATACTCAGCAGTCCTAAGAAAGAAGTTATACGCCTAGCATAGAATACCAGGAGAAGATAAAAATGATTTTAGGAAGGGAACATCTCGTATCCATGCCATTTTTATTATAAAACAGATTATAGGGAAAATATCTGAATATAACTTACAAAGCTGTTTACTATTCCTAGACTGCATTGAAGCTTACGAAATAAGTTATGGAAAAGAATAGAACAATATAATATAGTAGTCAATTTGATTAACTCTATTAAATCACTATATAATAAAACAATAATAACAATCAATAGTGAAAGTATTAAGACATGGATGCGGATTGTCACCAATATTATTCGTTTGTATTTAAACAAAATAATCGAAGACTGGAGGATAAAATACAAATAGTGAAAGTATTAAGACAGGGATGCGGATTGTCACCAATATTATTCGTTTGTATTTAAACAAAATAATCGAAGACTGGAGGATAAAATACAAATTCAAAGGAATAGCCTCGAACAATATGAACATAGACCTTATAATATTTGCAGACGACCAGGTATTGCTAGCTAAGAATGAAATAGACTTACAAAAAGCAGGCAAATATTTAAATGAAGTAGGGAAAGAAAACAAAAGCAATGGTAATGATCGGAAGAGAACATAAAAAAAAGAATCAAAAATGTTATCTAGAAAAATATTATTAAAAAGTATCAATATTTAAATATTTAGGTTCAAAAGTTTCAATTTGGAATACAAAAGTAGGTATCGAGGAAAATATAGAAACCTATGACAAATTAAATGTAAAGTATCCTTTTGATACACGAGTCCTACGGTCTAGAGAAACATCTAGATTAGAAGTAGCCAAAATGAGATTTTTAGGACCACTATTGGGGGTAACAAGGTCAGAGAGAATGAGAAATATTGACATAAAAGCACAACTCGTGGAAGAAAATATAATTGATGAGATTCAACGATATCAGAAAGAGTGGAAAGACCATGCTCTAAGGATGTCATATCCTCTCTGAGATACCCACGGCTTTCTTTTACAAACATCAGGACGGAGAAACATTGGATGACAACGGAATAGATGGAGCGATTAATTCACTTAGCCTCGGAACATATGAAAAAGGTGAAAACATTGTTAGGAAGAAGAAGATGAAGAAGCAGAAGAATACTTTGTTAAACAATATGTTGTGAAAGTCACGTGTATGTAACACATAACATTTTTTAGTTCTGTTGACACAGACACATGCGCCCGCCCGCGCGCGCACACGCACACGCACACGCACGCACGCACACACACACACACACACACACACACACACACACACACACACCTGAACCTTATGCTAAGGCTGCTGCTCTTTTATTTATTCAGGGATCCTTAAAAGCGGAACGTCGATTTCGAATTTTTGGGTGGAATGCAAATGTCACTCTACTTATGTAGATAGGTGCAGTACTGGAGTAGAAATGTTGGATGGTGCTGTACGTTTCACGAGTTGGCGTGACATAGCATTTCCAAGAATAAACAGCGATCGCATGCCATCTTATCACCCAAATAACAACGCGGATCTGCCTTGTAGCAGGATCAATAAGGTTACTTCCAGATTACAGATCTACCAGCGTTGTTGTGTCACGTGGAACACTGTTCTAGTTACAGCCTTCATAAAGGAATACAGCTCTTGCATAGCATTTTACTGAACTCTAGCAATACGTTGTTTGAATCACAATATCTACACTTTGATTGGAAGATAAAAGTTTTCACCAAGAAAATGAGATAGCATACTTACAGCTGAATCTACTTTTCCATATATATAATTCCAAAAGTATGTGTAGTATGATGTATGTGTGTGCGCGTGCGTGCGCGCACGCGGTCGTACTTAGGCGAGTGCCAGGCACGTGTTCTTTTTCAAGGCGTTGAATGCCCCCATAATATATTCAACGAAAAGACTTTCCTACTGGTGAAGAAAGTTTTAAGGTGTAATATAATTACTTATTTAACAATTTGAACATTAGAGCAGCGCTTCTCAACTGCAGGCATTTAAGGGGAGGTTGAAGTTACCTCCTTCCACCCGCTGGAACAGAATGGCTCATTTATCCGTGGTCACTGAGTTCCATTGGCGGCACTGTGTCATCAATCTTATGTACAGAAAATCAAATGCGTACATGTTCATATTCTACTGCTGATTAACCCACGATGTTTCTGAGGATTACTTTTTTGGCACGATTTATTTCTCAGAAGGTCAATATAATTTCATGGTAATTCCAAAATCATTCTAAGGCCTGATCTTAAGTTTTTCAACGTCACCGTACATAGGATAACGTAATCAAGTACAACAAAGTGCCTGGCAATTCTAGGAAAGTATTTCGGATAGCAAAAAAAAAAAAAAAAAAAAAAAAAAAAAAAACATCATGGAACATTTTGCTGCTTCATTTAACCAAATCAAGTACAGGTTTTCACCGTCCCGGGGTCCCGCACACCCCGACTCCGGTGACTGTGGGCTTCTTGTGATGAAGGAGTCAGTAAACAGGCCCTTTCATTAGAGGTCTGCAAAGAGCTCGGGCCAAGCCCTCGGGCTTGATAATTAAAAGATACAAAATAATTTATATTTTTTAATCACCGATGCCGAAATTCCAAGAATATCACAACTATCCCAGCATTTCTTTACTAGGAATTCTATATGATTATTCTGCTGGAACGTTTCAAATAACAACAGTAATAATAACGATAATAATAACAATAATAATTACAATATCTAATAATTATGATAATAATAAGAAATAACAATAAAATAATAATAAAAACAACAATCGAATTACACAATAACGCCGGGCCGAGCTAGGGCCCGGATACTATAACCTCTCCTCGGGCTCGGGCTTGGTTGCGACTGGCCAGGGTCGGGCCCGGCCGAACCGGACCTAAGCGGACCGAAGCTAAGAATGCCGAACCCCCCTTAGTCACCCCAAGACAGGTGGCTTCTGAAATCAGAAGGTTAAAACCTGGCAAATCCCCTGGGCATGATGGCGTCACGGCGCCCATGCTCCAGCACCTTCCCCGAAAGGCCGTAGTCCACCTGACGAGGATTTATAATGCATGTCTGCAGCTTCGTCACTTTCCAACTTGTTGGAAGGAGGCGAGGGTGGTCTGCATTTTGAAGCCCGGCAAGGATCCGACATTCCCTTCAAATTACCGCTCCATAAGCCTGTTACCCATCGTTTCAAAAATCTTTGAACGATTATTCCTATCCCGCCTCACTCCTCTCTTTGAGGAAAGGCAACTTATCCCGGATCATCAGTTCGGTTTCCGTCATGGACATTCCACTACACTACAGGTGCTGCGGCTGATTGAGAAGGTTGCCCTGGGTTTCCAGGAAAACTTCAAAACAGTCGCGGTGCTTCTGGATGTAGAAAAAGCCTTTGCAACCACATGGCACCAGGGGTTACTGTACAAACTCAGAGAGGCAGAAATCCCTCCCCCCTACGTCACCCTGATTGGTAGCTTCCTTCGGGATCGCTCTTTTCGGGTGCGGGTGGAGGGGAAGTTGTCCTCGGTCAGACCCATAGCGGCTGGAGTTCCGGAGGGTAGCGTGCTATCGCCGTTGCTCTTTGCTGCCTACATGTCTGACCTACCCGTGGAACCGCATACTGTTACGTGTCAGTATGCAGACGATGTCCTCATACTGGCACAGAACAAAAATGTTCGGTACTGCTTCCCTCCACTACAGCGACAGCTTGATGCTATCGGCAGGTGGAGTGAACAGTGGAGAATGGCCATTAGCCCGCAGAAGAGCCAGGCTCTACTACTGGGCAAAGTTCGAAACTGGCGGCCGGGTGTATCCCTGGCAATGCGGCGGAGAAGAATCCCATGGGTTATCTCTGCCAAATACCTGGGGGTACTACTTGACCGTGGTCTAACCTTCACTCCACATGTCAGAGCAAAGGTCGGTCAGGGGCATGGCGCCCTGAGACAGCTATATCCCATATTCCACTCAACCATGCCTACATACCTGAAACTACGCTTGTACCGTGCGATCGTCCCGCCCCTGATTCTGTACGGGTGCGAGGTCTGGGGTACGGTGGCTCGTTCCACCATCGGCAGGCTGCAGGCCGTGCAGAACAGGGCGCTTAGGATGATCTACGATACCGACCGTAGGTTTCCATCACACATCCTTCACACTCATTCCGGCATCCCATACATTGTGGACGTCGTGCGGGACAGGACTCGCACAATGTATGCCAAACTCACACCTCACCCAAACCAGCTGGTGAACACCCTGGGGCAATATGACCATCGCCTCCCTAGGCGGAGACAGAGCTACCGTCTACCCAAGGACGCCCTTGGCTGGTAGGTACCGCTTTGCCTTCATCATCCTCCACACCTATCACCTATTCCTCTCGGTTTCCTGTCACTGGCACTGCATTGCTCGACGGCCATGGCTGACGAAGTAATCAGTAGGGTAATGGTCGCTTGGATGGCTAGACATCCAAGATAAGACAGATCCCGCCGCCAGTGACAATATAGGAACCCACCCTGCACCATCAGACATTACAAAGACAAAAAGCCTGTAACATATGACTACCTATACCACCTCACGGGTAAATCCGTAATTAAACGGATAGGTACCGTGGCCACCTTACCATCCGCCTGGGTTAACCCAGGCGACTAGTACTCACTCCTGGACTCCTGGAATGCCGAACCGTGAAGGCCTCCACCTCTCACGTGTAGGTCGTGCGTGAAGACCCGTGTGGGTGGAAATGAATATACTGCGTATATGAGCCTTGGTATGGTTGCTCTGTATTTAGGGAGGCTGCGCATCCTCAACACACTGCTTTGGTTTCTGTTTCTCCTAAACGTGAGACTAGGGGCTAACCCACCCCTAGCTAAACGGCCAGGACTGGATTTTAAACCGAAGTTCATGGTGAGTGGGACGAAGTATTCGTTATATCCCCTATGTGTAGCCTGTCATCTCAGCGACAGGACCCCGTGTTGGGCTCCTTCGTGGGTGACGAGTACTCGGGGATAAGTTTACATATTTTATCCATGGTAACACCAACCTAAACTTAGTTATGAACAGAACAGAAATTTAGGTCGATGAATCCATTTATCATCCAGAAGTCTTGACAAAATAACTGGCTCAGTCAAATTTTGCATTAGATGGCGAAATTGCCAGCATTTCTGAACATGAAGTACGGTGAGTGATGGATAGTTTCCTAAAGAGGTGCCAAAAATGTATGAACAACAACGGTCGCCAGTTTCAGCATCTTCTTTCATAAAGTTGTATGGTTTCATCCGCACCTTTCTATGATAGCGGCAGACGACAACGAGCGCAGAGAATGCGGACAAGCAAAACACCGCGCAGCCCGTTCGAATATCTTTTGCTCTCCTGGTAGCAGTTTGTTCACCAGAGTTCACATCAAAATAAGAATTAAGAACATTAGATATCGAGATTTCATACCTTTAGGGTCTTTTTGTAAATTTGTTTTAATTCTGCCATTTGCCTGGTTAGTTTGGTATATTATCTATATTTGTGCTTTTACTAAGATTGTTATTTTACATTGCATTTTATCTCTGATTTTTACCATGATCCGTTTTATAAGGACGCTCATGACCAGGTAAATGACCGCCTTACATTTCCATCATCATAATCGTCGAAAAGTAGGCAGAGGCAAGTGCGCCTTCCCCTTTTTCGCATAATGTTGTGCATCACTGCTAATCCCGAATTAAGAGATATATTTGAGGTAAACAAATGCGAGGACCACCTCCGAGGATATGTATGGAGTGGGTGCTCTCATTGATCTCTTAACTGCAACACGCACCTTAGAGTAGAAAACATCTAATTTTTATGTCATTATAAAATGCGCTAATGAATGCGTTTGACAATTTCATTGCAACGTGCTACATTTGCACTGTCACTGAAATTAAACACAAACAGTTTGTTAAACTGAGAAGTTGTCAAGTGGGCTCGGATTTTTATGACCTAAAAATCTTGAAATTTACATGCATTTATGGTGTAAATATTACCAACATATGATCTAAAATCTTGAAAGTGTGACCTAAACCTTAAAACTAAAAAGTACATTTCGTTTTAATAGTTACAGGTGAAATAACTAATATCCTTCATTTTCAGCAGAATTGTAATGGTTAACGACATGCAATGTTCAAACTTGAAGCACCTTCAGCACTTGTCAGTAACTGGAGCCTTATACTCGGAGAGCCTTCTTTCAACGTCACATGATGATAAAGAAGCGAAAAATAACTAAAATCATGAGCAGAAAGTTTTGTTTCATTTTCATCGACAGCTGCTTCTTTACCACAGAGAATTTCACCAATTTTACACAACGTTGTAAATGCAAGATTCTCTCAAGCACACGACGCAATGTTTTCCCGTGAGTTACTTCACCTGTGCAGTCAACAACTCACTTTCAGTTTCGTTGAAAATGCTGAATGCACCACACAATTTCATGCACTCGACGGACTTCTATATTACAGAGAAATTTGATTTTATATACGAGCTTAATTTCTTGACATGCTTATTGAATGTAGCTGTTTTGCATTTTTGAATGAAGATGAATCACTTTCATCGAACTTATTGAAAATCTTCTCTGTCTCACTGTAGTTTACGGAAAAGTAGTTTCCAGCATCAAGCCAAATCACCTGATGTGTTACAATGGGCCACAGAATAAAAATGAAAAAATTGTTGTTTAACGACTCTGTCGATTGCCAGGATCACATCAGCGTCGACAACGGGCTAAGAGGTGTAAGGAAAAGGTTATGAAGTATTTACAAAAATATCTGAAGTGCATAAAACTTGACTAAGTGAGCACTTTTATTTGGATATGTGGCCAAAATATGACCTAACACTAAAATATGATCACATAATGCACTTATACGACCAATAGAAGCTGATTCATTGTGTTTACAAATGTTGGAAACAAGGTTAAATTAACTGAGACATTAAAACATAAGTCAACATAAAACTATGGCATGTCATAAAACTCCGAGCCCTTCTTATCACACGTCTATTGCATATTATGCTGCGGGCGTGTTTCACGGAGTAATACTTAAGTGTATTTCCTAGAGCGGCTCCAGTATAGTAACAAACGATAGAAATGTTGCTCATTAGCTCTTCTTTCAATACGATCAGATTTCACTCGATGTAGGTTTCAATTGTCGTAGTTTCTCAGAAGCCACCCTAAAACTCGGAAACAATGCCTTATAATTTAGGCAACACTAACACTTTTCAACCCTGGGAAATTTTATTTCCTTCTTTTGTGACTCTGACATTTCCTTTCAGCATTTTTCTCTCCTGTTTCTTCCTATTATTCCTCTCCAAAGTTATTTTTCTTGTTGCTGGATGCTCAAATTCGTTCAAAGTCCCGTTTTACCTTAGAGATTTACTGCCATAGTTAAGCTCAAGTTTCTCTTAAGAAAATAAGCGAAGTCATTCAGAGCTCCTCGAGCGCGTCCCAAGTGTAAGAACTGCAAAAGGAGTCCTCACCAAAGTTTCCGCCCTTTAACAGCCCTTTAGTTATCCATTATTTTAACTGAAAGGCATTTCTTCTCTTGTTTCACGTTTGTCGCCAACTTGCTGCATTGAAGTATTCCTCAGAGGAAACCTCGAGGGGCCTTGTCCGGCTTCTATCTCTTGGAGTAAGCCACAGACATCAGAAACAAGCAGCTTTTGTAGCGAGTACTGCCAACCTTGTTCACTACATTCTTATTTGAATCCTAAACTTTTGCTTAAGTGAAAAATAAATAGGTAAGAAGTATGATGTGTATCAGGAACAGGATTTCTGGACTTATTTTATCTGAATTTACTAAATCTACAACTGATTGCAACCCAATGTCAGCAAAACTATCCATGATATAAAAAGATTAAATAGTAAAGTTGCATTTAAAATCAAAGCACAACTTTTCTTCGAAAATTATTTAAGCAGATTACTAAAAGCTTAAGGAAAGCGTGAAATATATTATTATAGGAGTAATATTCCGTATAGAATCCTATGCCTGTGACATTTTCTTCAAAATAAGACTTATCTGTTATGGTTCTAAATATGTACATTTAGTTACTTCCAGTAATAAAGTGAACATTTATTTGTGTGTGAAGCAAACACAGATTGCAAACAAAAGTAAATTATTATTACTTAATAATACTTTTCTGCTCTTTGACTGTGATGCCCATGACTTTGTCTAATCACTATCCTTTGTTTTTATATAAATTCTATTAATTATTCCTGCAAGAATTTAGTCCTCTGTTTAAATTTAATTGAGATAAACATTCGCATAAATGGTTTAATTATAGACTGTGACGTCGGCCCATGACAGGGACAGTGGCAGCAGCGTACAACAATGGAGGACGGTGTCTAGCTCTTTCACGCCACATGTGGGTCATCAAGTAAACAAATGGACAAGGTTAGGCTGCCTCGGGTGGCTGCTGTGACAAGTAACAATGGGCGGTAGAAACACAAGGGTGTGGAGAACATTCGTGAAACTTCTAGCTGAGCTAGAGCGGTGCGTGTGCGAAGAGTTTCTCGAAAGGTCGTATGACGTCATGCCCAGTATAAAAGGAAATCAGCAAGCAACAGAGGGGTCGTACGGCGTATGCTCATGTGTGAGTGCGTACTGAATATTCATAACTTCAATATCATTGATGTCCGATAGTTTTTAATGTTAAAGTAGGATTTGAGTTTTCATCAATTAAATATAAAATACGAAGAGAAGGTAGTGCAATAAAAATTAAGACTACTGCAGGTAGAATTGTTCAAAGGATTTCTAAATATTGACCGTCTATAACATGACGATCAATGAATTTATGTGTGTAGTGTATAATATGTTAATAAAAATTAAACGTATTTTAAAAATGGATGGATAATGTTAATATCGAATAAAACTGTTCTCGGTGACCTACAGGTGTCAGCATATGGGTTTTATATACAGCAACAGGACTATGAAACAAAAGTTTTGATAATTGTAAAATTATGATAATTGTAGGCGGTAATCCGGGCCTCATGTAGCGGCACCAGGCGAAAACATTTTCTTAAATAGAGAAAACTGAAACTCAAAAACAAAGAGGGGTCAGTCTTTAGTTAGTGTGTGTGAGTTTGGGAGTAGAGCTATGGGAATAAGTCGGTCAGTGTGTCAGCATGTGAGACCGTTGCGCGTGTGTGTCCTCCCGGAAGATACGTCGGTCGTCGCGAGTGATTCTAACGTTGTAGTTAAGTGTATAAGAGACAGAGAAAGTGAAGAAAGGCTGAAAGAATAGAGCAAGGGTATGAGAAGAACAGTTGTGAGTTGTGATAGCAGGGAACACTAAGGGATTGTGTTAACTAACTCGCATTTTGCGTTTTTGTTACCTTATGTTTTAATGCGGTACGCGGAAACGTTTTTGTCGGCCCACATGTTACACACTCACATTACCATATTATCATCATTATTAATTATAGCAATGACGTATTTATTTATTTTTCTTGCAGCCGTGATCTTGTGTGTGGAACCATTTATGCAGTTTCTGTACATAGTTCCCATCTGTAGCATTAGGATAAAGCAATGCAGGTCATTTATATGGTGGAACTGTGTACTAAACGAGAAATGATCGCTTTTTTAAGGACAGTGGGAGACCAATTTGAAATGATATAAAAATAAATGAAGAAAAAGAGAGAAAAAAGGGCTTTCTATTGTCTAGGTTAGTGGACAGTAGCACTGTGTGAACTTATTATAAAGACTCAGACACAAATCGTACTATTGTTTTAACAAATGAAAAAAGAAGAATTAGTTTTATAAATGTTATTAATTACTATATGACTAAGAAACAAGTTTAGCACTATTGCGCTGGCCTATAATTCTTGGTAATCTCTATACATATGCTTTCATATGAACTATGTTGCAGTTATTTATTTCTAAACCATAGCGCTTTGAGAGTGTCACTTCTGGGATACGTTAAATTAAGGAACGAGACAGTGTGTACGGGTGATGAAGTTTATCAACTAATTAATACATTACACTGCTAAAGTTACTTTGAAGTTTGGAAGTCATATGAGGTGCTTGCTTAAACGAGAACAGAATGTGATATGCAACACAAATGAAATGCTGAACCTGACGTTCATTGGCATACTAGTAACAGGTAAACGTTAGGTTATCGCTGTTCTGGGAAGTCCTTGTGTGGAAACTTCCTCCCGAAAATATTCAGCAATTTCTCTTAATGTTATATAATGCCTCTGTATAGTTAAAAATAATTGAACAAGTAAAAGAAAAACCCCAATATCTACTGAAAGGTACAACGTGTCCAGCACTAACCTTTAATAAACGAAGAGATTATATCTCAAAAAATAATGAGAATACCTTCTTAGGTTTTATGCACCCAAGATTAATGCCCAAAGAATTGCTTAAAAATATCTGACACCATCTCTGTATGTGTGTAATTAATTACACGACAGATGTCCGGCTTATGTTCAACATCTATTCATGTGTCCGATAGTCTTGTGGGTATTACATTCTCATTTGTGGGATAAATGCGAGCAAGTAGTTAATAGGTACACTTGACTTTTTACTATGTTTACGCAAGAAAACAAAGGCTAAAACAAACTAAAGAAAATAGTCGTGTGAAGTAATGTGCAAGTATTTTCCCAAACCCATACGTTTACAGCAGGCATCGGCAAACATGTACTCAATGAGGGGTGAGTATGACGTCTCAACATGCAACCCGCAATACACATGACGTGATGTAGAACAGGGGATGGCACTGACCTTCGTTCAGTGTCAGTGCTGGACTCGCTCGCTACAGAGTACAATAAGGAATAGTGCACGTACTTGAATCCAGCTATTTTGGTCTACGATACTTTAGGTAGGCCTATATATTTGAGCAATATATTTCAGTTCACTTCTATTTGCAATGTACCATGAAAATCTAGTGATATATCACAAGTAGCCACTCTCAGGATAGCACGCAAATTAACATCTGTTAATCGCGATACAAGATTTTTTTGGATTCAGTTTCTTTCCTTCTACATATTTCTTAAATGCTTGAGATAATTCTGTCCCTGTTGTATGTTCCCTAAGTGGAATGACTTCAAGCATATATTATTGTATCGAGAGGTTGTTAGTGACTCCACGAGTGAAAATTACCAATTGTGCTGTGTCAACGTTGTCAGTGCTTTCATCCAACGCAAGAGAAACGGCTATAAATTCATGGACCTCGGTTTGTAGTCCTTTTTCGGATATTTCTCCTATTTTATATATCCTTCTCTGTATGGTTCGTGGTCATAATGCAATATTACTAAAAATATCATACTGTTCAGGGAAAATTATGTTGGCAACTTTATTCTCACATTTTTTATGAAATCTCCATTACTAAAACACCTCAGTGACTGAGCAATCTCCAAAGCAACAGCATAGCTGGCGTGAAGTTGTTTATCAGTTGTAATATTTGAATTAATATTAGGTGTATTATCTGAATATTGCTCGTTGAGCTGTTGCAGTTGGTTCGTGCGATCTAGATTTGAAAATAAATAAATAAATAAATAAAATGAATAAAAGACATTACTTCAGTGTTATGCTACTTTAAATCGTGGTGTAAATTTATGAATACATGCTTGTCTATAATTGTATGGTGATCTTATGACATGTATCATAATGCCACTTGATGTTCCATTGATGAGTGCCTTTTTGAACTTTAGAGCACAACAAACACGTTACGTTCCTTACATGATGAGAGAAGAAATAATCAAAGTGCTATTCTAGATATCAAATTTAATAGACCAGGAATAATTACATGCGCTCTAAAGCGCAGAAATTTATCTTTAAGTCTTAGTATTAAATTACACTTTGAAAGACATGTTTAGAAGTGCAGGTAAATACGGCAGGACAGTTCGCCCGTGATCGGTGTGTATGCAGTGCCAGTTAAGGCTGCGAGGGAGGGAGGGGGAGGCAGAGTAAGCGCTGCCCCTGACACGTCATAGTTGCGAGGCCTCATTGAGTACATGTCTGCCGATGCCTGGTTTACGGTATACACATACCTGACAGTAGGTAACTCAAAAGGTTTGGAAAATACTGACAACTCTTCCATTTTCTAGCAAGAATTTTATCACATGCTTCTTCAAGCCCAACACCGCATCTAAAATCAACCTTAAAACAGAAAGGAACAAAATATCTGATGTGTTCCACTCACATGACTTTCTCTACTCTTGTACTATTATTCTTACGAACTCTTATTCCTTTATCTTCTTCGTGTTAGTTGAGATAAACATTTGCAGAAGTTATCTTATTGCTTATTTCCTTGTAGGTGGAAGGGGAGGGTGTAGAATACAGTAGGCTTTAAGCGATAGTCAAATCTTTCCGTTCTCTTTGCACGTCTAAAGGAATAAGAAAAGAATAACGATCTTCCATTTGACGAAAGTTTAAGCGTCCCAAAGCTCATTCAAATAACAAGAAATACCTCTGAAATGGTTCACTCTACAAAAAAATGTATGTGGTCATGTATTGTGTTTTTTTATCAAGTTATGCATTTTATGCAGCAAGATTTGGCCTATCTCTTACGGTTTACCAGTTATACAAAAGCCATCCAGAGTAAACAAGACTACATAGATTATAGCCAGAAAATTCAAAATATACATTTAATTTTGAAAATCTTCGTATTGCATCCTTAAAAGATATTAAACTTAAATACACCTTTGGTTTTTAAACGACTTTTCATTTTTGAGTTATGCTGTTCACAGACTGACAGACACGCACACGCACCTTTTTCTAAAAATGCTTTTTTATTCAGGGGGCTTGTAAACGTATATTCCCGGTGAAATCTCGAACTTTTGTGTGAAATAAACACTTCCTCTACTTACTATACGTAGTAGAGAAAGTAAAAAGTGTTTGATTCCAAAAACGAAACTGTTGATGACTTCTTTCAACAGTGTTACATTCAATATGGCTGCTATCCACTCTGATATCTGTATTGTAGTGTCTATAAGGTTTCAAATGGATCTTGTAACAAGATATTACAATCGATATTACCTATTTTCCCCGTTCTACATATTTTACTACGTATTTCTCTATTTTTCACTACATATTTTGCTAAGTAATACTACATAAAAATCCTAGCTCTATTTATAAATCTCACAGGAATGTGGGACCGAAACGGGTGAAACTCATACTACGAGGGAAAAAGAAGGAATCATATTTAAGACGGGGTGTATGATTTTGCGCAAGTTGATTTTACGCCACCTGTTATGTTTTTAAGGAAAAATAAAATTAAGTTGGTAACAGATCTAGGAACATGATTTTACGCCCTCTGTCAGCACACCTCTGTTTGTTCTAGTAAGCGAAAGTTAACAGACATTCTGTGGTGCTGGTTGTATCAGTTTGACTATGGAAGTTGGTAGTGAGGGTACAAACTGAGGGAAGGACTTGCTGATAGTGCAGGTCTTTAAATACAAATGTGCCTATACTTATTCAGATGGACGTATAAGATGGCGATGCACAACAAGGTTATGTTGTGCAAAAGCCATAACAAATCAAGGAGTTATCGTATTAAAAGAAGATAATTACCACCATGAGGTAAGTGAAAGATCCAAAAGTTAGGGCTGCTTGTAAACGCAAAGCTGTTAAACACATTTGCGAGAAAGAAAATGCAGTTATTTCCGAAGTTATTAGTGAGAATGCATGTAATGCAGCTACTTTATTACAATTATCGAACAAAAAACGACTACGAGAGACGCTCATGAAAGTGTTAGTAAGCTTTAATTAAAAACCTCAAAAGGTTAATAGTTTGTTATCCTGAATGATATCGATAATAAAGTTATAGTGTTTACCTGTGAAACAAATCTGAAATACGTGTGTAAAAATGACTATATATCGACGGTACATTTGACTTCTGTGCTAAACATTTCACACAGTTGTTTACGTTTCATTTCCAGGAAAATGAACACTATGTTCCGGCAATATTTTGTGTGTTGCCAGACAAAAGAGAGGAAGCATACAGTTCTGTTTTCAGAAGCATGCTTAAGAAATGTGCAGATCTGGGCTTATCATTCAAACCTAAACAAATTATAGTGGATTATGAGGTAGCAATTGATAACGCTATTAGATCTGTATGGGGCGAAACAGTGGATGCATATTCCACCTTTCTCAAGCTTGGTGACGTAAATAACAAAGTATTGGCTTAACAAACATACAAAAACAAAACATCTGTAGATGGTCAATAGCTTACTCACATTTTTGGCCTTCCTTATCTAGCTCCTGAAGCAGTAAGTGACTGTTTTATGTTTGATCTATATGAAGAGAAACCAGAAAACTCTAAATTAACGGAATTTTCTGATTATTTTGTTAACAACCATGTATATATCGAATGAAGCACGGTTTCCCACAGTAATTTGGGCGGCATTGTCATCAGCTACCACTAACATCCAACGCCTGCGAATCATTTCACAGTAAGTTCAATGCCCTCTTTTATTCTCCGCATCCAGACATATTAAAATTTGCCAATGTATTAAACTCACTACAGACTGAAACTTACATGAAAATCAATGGTATAAAAGAACCACCAAAGAAAAATAAAAACGAACTTGACAAGGCTAATAGAATTCACTCATTATTCGAGAATACCGTTCTGGAATGGTAACACGCAAAGACTACATTAGAAAAAATTATTTAAATATATCTTAGTTGTAATATCTGTATACAAATCTGAAAATACGTTAATATTTTAACAATTAAAAGCTTTTATCATATTTTTAACCACACAAGGTGTGTGCCTGCCAGTTCGAAGCCTGGATTGTTGTTGGGGCGGAAGATATAGTTTGTAGGTACCAACCTATGAAAATAGAATAAAGTTACAAGGCATTAGGTATTTGATTTTCCGCCAGTTTTTGTGATGCAAAATCAGGTCCCCGATTTAAGACAACTAACGCCTGGCATGTAATAGTGTTCCCGGAGGCACGCAATAACGGTACGGAATCGAAAGCCGATTCTTGCTTAACACGCCGCAAGAGTTGTACGTTTATTAAGTAAGCGGCAAACTGTGTCGTGCTTTGGGTTGTCACTAGGTTGTAGTTAATGGAGTAAATGGTGAAGCAGGAAGGATCATTGCATATTATGTGTTTAACGTAATACTATGGCATATTATATTTTATTATAAGGATGTTATGCTATAGTGAAGTTGGGGAGGCGGACACCTAAAAATCTCTGGACAGCAAAAATGTTTCAGATCGGGCTGTGACATGTTCTCTGCCTTATTTACAATTTATTTACAGCGTATTTTAAAGGAACGTTATGCAAAGACCACTTTTGCAGCGAGCACTTTGGGGTTTAGATGAGCGCAGTCATTTTTCACAGCTTATAGTTAATTGAAAGACGGGTGTGCTATACGTTCTTTAGGCCAATATACTCTTTCTCTTTTCGGAGTAGTAACTGTATCATTATGATAAAACGACATGATTTTAACACAAATGCATTTACGTATTTTTCTAGGAATGCAGAAATAAGGAATAGCTTTAATCTCCTGATATTGTTATGAAATTTTAGCAAGAAGGTTAAAATATGCTGGGTACAGTGTCTCTCAAAAGTAACTAGGGGCCGCATCTGTTCAGTGAACTTTCGACGGAAGTTTGGGAGAGGCAAGAGAGGTCTGCCAGAGACCAAATGCACAAAATAAGCACACAACTCATCTATAGTTCGTTTTGGTATAACCGAGTGTCCTGGATTAGTATTGCAGAGGTCAAGTCTGGGGATAAAGTTTGTCGTTTTTTCCACTACGAGTAATACGCTAACTTCGTGCTGTTTAAAAGTATATATTTGTTCGTTTAACTATTAATAATTTGACATATCAGTGCAATATTGTTCTATTACAGGAAAGCCATATGAATTTTCCGCCACCGCCACTGCCACACGAATTTCTAACACTTGAGATAGCCTAAAAGCAGGTCTTCCGGGCGCAAAATGCATTAATGTGAATAACTAGAGCTGCATACCACAGTAGCGCTGTGCTAGAGTGCCGGTTTTTAAAACTGAAGTACAGAGGTTCAAATATTAGCTGATGTTTCTTTCCGGATTTTATCTAAAACGAGAAAGATTGTTTTTCAGATCTTCAATTTTTTACATTCCAAAGGCATAGGATACAATTGTTTAGTTAACCGAAACTCTTTCTTTTTACAGGTATAAACCAATTAATATTCATTTGCAATTGAATAGCTGATGTATCAAAATGTGAGCAAAACATTGCCTTCACGTGTATCCTATGCTTCATAGTATTTCCACTGATGCAAGGTTAGAAAGTTAAAATTGCTGCTATTAACGTATTATCCGAGATTAGTATGATGTTAAACTGCTTCCATTACTACTACCGTTAGTCATAACATGTTTGTCAAGAGCAAAAAGCGAATATGATCATTATTTTAATTTCATAGCTATTTAAACACAATTTATTTTTAATAATTGCTAGAAAAGAAACAAGTATTCTAGCAGCAATTATTATCCTTAATTAAATTAGCAAACGTATCGTCTGACATAAGTATTTCAATTGCATAAATGCCCTATGCTAAAGGTTCAGAGATATTTCCTCTTTGATCCTCCCTCAATTATGCAACAACCGGTCGCTCTACTGCTGCTTAGGTAGACAAGGCAACCTTTCCTCCCTCCAGCTAGGGATGACTAAAGAGCGCAAACGCGGCTCTTTCTCTCGAAACGTGACCCCAGTTTTTTATGAATGATTGAAGGTTATAAAAGAAAATTAAGAAATGGTAGGTGAGGAAGGGATGGCTAAGCACATTTTTGCTGGAAAGTTGAGAAGAAGAACGGTAAGATTTAGATCGCGCTAGTTAAATGATACGAAGGACGATCCGAGGAAGCCGGACAAAAAAACCTGGATACTATTGATTATTTGAATTAGGCTTGATACATTTGGGAGGGGGGGTCGGTATTAGGAAGGAGAACTTAAGGGGAGGAATAGAGAGAAGAAGTAAGGATATATATTGGGTTCTGCAAATGCACCCCCGGTAATGCGTCGGATTAAATGAAATGAAATAGTTTATTGTGTCCCTTGAAGGGCTAAGGCCTCCTGAAAGAGGGAAGCTCGTGTCTCCATTTTGCTCATGTGGTGAGGTAGTCCACTGGGTGGACTCCACATTGGAGATTTAGGTTATAACGTTCAACACTTCGGTCACTGGAATATATTTTTAGTTGTCAGAATTGGTCCTTTTGGGTTGTCTTCCCAGCTCCTTCTACTCTCTTCTGCATTGTGCTGCCTGCCCCGCTGTATTCCTAGCCGATATCTGAAGGAGTCCGCCCAACTGACTCTCGGCCTTCATCGACTTTTCTTTCTTATGTAGGGGTCACAAGCTGTTATCTGCGCCCATCTGTTCCATTTGTAGCAGCCATAACCAAGGTTCCTGGCTTTCGAAGAATTTTAGGTTGCGCTCGTTCGATGAGCTGAATAGCAGATATCTGAAGAGTCTTCTGAACTTTCAGTTATACAGGTAACATATTACCCTTCTCCCATGGCCCCCCTGTAGGTCGGCTACAGGATCATCATATTGGACCAGTTCACATCCAATTACAACTAGTGTTGCCTATCTGGTGTTTGCCTTAAGAGTAATGTTTAAATTCAAGAGATTTATCTAGGTTGAGTCGCATGGAAATTGGAGGCTTTCAAATGTTGGGAAAATGTGCTAAATTAAAAGAGAAAAGGCCACTGCTACGATCTGTATTGGTGGAAAGAATTTGCTGCAGGTGACTGTTTTTCGCCTAGAAAATGCTCTAAGTTATTTTAATGCTGTTGTGTTTTAAATACGAGTACATTCCATACAGATTAAAACATTTTAAGCGTCATTGTAGCGATAAGGCAGCATCCAAACTCAGGACTGGATAGCTCCAAATGGTTCAAATCATCTGTCAAATGATGATTATTTTTGCTTTTCCTGGTAGCTGAGAACCTGGGAGTCTTGTCATCAACACACAAGGGGTCGTGCGTGACCCAACGTACCAGTTTATATTTCTTTATTCACCCTACCTTCCGTTTCCTTAGGGGCTCACAGCTGTCAAGAAGCAAAGTGTTTCTGTGAGAAACAGTTCAAGAAGCCAAGAATACCTCGTGTAACATGGCACGTTCAAGCTGTATCTCCTTTAATAAATAGTGGACGCCCCGCATTGTGTTCTTTGTTCACAATAAAAAAAGAGGCAGTTGAATAATAATTGCTTTTGTTAACATGCGACGAGCTATAATACTTCCCAGATACTATCTGAGTGAAGCCCCAGCCAGGTAATAAAATTTCATTTCACTTTTTGCTAGCAGTGCTTGGTCAGTAAATGTTTTACTGGTTGCTATTAAAAGCACTTCGGGCTTAAGGGCCATGCAGCTGCCTAATAAACCATTGCTACAGTGCTTGTCCTGCCGATTAGGAACTTCTTCCGGTATATCCTGCAGTTTTACAGTTTAATCTCACCATTAGCATTCACAGAGTCTGTTGGACGTGCGGATTAAAAGCACAGGCGCTACTAGCGTTGCTAGAAGGGACAGTTCTTTTAAAAGGGTGTAGTTCTGTTTGTGTTAGAGATGCAACTGATGTTAGTGCTAAGAGCTAAAGCTTTCTACGAGTATTTCTTGCATTTATGAGCTAGAGACTATAGAGGTCGGAGTTGTTTTTGGTCATGATGCTATTAATTGCAGTAACAGCAAGAATTGCAATATAGTTGACTTACTCTGGGAACGGAGAGGCCACCGTTTAACTCTACTCAGCACTGTTTCTGTATTTTAGTACTGTTTAATTTCCAGATTAAACAGTGTACAATGCTGATAATATATAGTTTATGAACAAAAATTTAACACAGATCATTAAGAGGCAAACTGTTACAGTTCAATGCATAATCACGCCAAGAAATACTTGTAAGTAAACGCTGGCTCTCATATTCCAGGGGCGACCCGGCTCTAACTCCTGACATACTTAAAAATGGTGGAAAGTTTCCATCCTATGAGTAGGGTTTTAAACAACACCAGAAAATATCCAATGGACTGCGGTTAGGAGAACTAAGCCAGCTTATCGGTCCGACCTATCTAGGTTCTTTGGACTCACTGATCCAAATTCCTTTAGCAACAACGGCCGTCGGTGAAACTGTTGGTAGATGGCTGATTATCTGTGCTCAGATTGTAGTCAGGATTCCTGCTAGAGCAACAGCTTCGTCCTCTTCTCAAGTTTCACAAAATTAAAGCACAGCAACGTTACCAATATTCTACTTGGAGTTGCTGACATCATTAAAATAAGATAGCATCATTAACTAACTAAAATGAGGGTGCTTCATCATCCATTATCTTCAGTGGTAATTTTTACAGCAAACTATTTAAAAATTAAGATGAAATATCACAATATGATTGCTCTATCAATGCACAACGTAAAATGAAATGGCTTCAATGAGTCGACCGTTTTCCCAAACCACACTTATTGTTCAATTGACTTTGGTTTCATTCCGCTTAAATTACATAGGGGTATATTATCCCATATTTGGTTATTATGATACTTGTACACTCTACTGCTGGGAGCTAGAGGGATGGCTAAGATATTGTGATAAAATGAGAAAATCCACTCCAGTTTCTTTTCTATCACCTTATTTTCTTGTAAAAGTTGGCACAAACACGCAATTTTATTCTCTTTTACTGACGTTAACACAATCTACAGTCTTTCATGATATTACAGCTCCCGACTTTTTACTTCTCGTAACCTTGACTCAGTCCTTTTAGTGTCTTTCTTCACTTTCTCTCTCTCATGCACTAATTTTGACTATACAGTCACTCAACAGTCCTTAAAGCTCCTTCACTTCAACGCGAGGTATGTTTCACCACAAACACCGCTGTCTCATGCTCACTGATACACTGACAGACTCATTTCTATAGCCGTAACTCTCCTGATTCGTTGCCTCGTCTCCTTATAGAGCGAGGAAGACGTAACAAGGACCTTTTTCGAACTTCTACTAACATGCCGGCCGCCGGACACTTCTCGAATACTCTAGAATGATTTTGACGACTCTAAACCAAAATCAGAATAAAGAGTTTTTATAATCACATTTTGTATTGAATAATTAGTTTATTTATTTTGCCATGTAAGCTGTAACCAAAAGACTACAGAGTATATTATATATACCTACAGAGTGCCCCTCCTCAAAAAACGGTGCTTTTCATACAACCTCAGAAAATAGTCGAGAGATGTCAGATCTGGCGATGGTGCTGGTCATGCAACTGGTCCACCTCGACCAATCCATCGATCTGGATATGCGACGTTGAGGTGATTCCTCACATTTACATCAAAGTGTGCAAGAGCACATGTCAGTTGTGTTCTACTGTTAAAACGTTACTGTACTGGAAACTACACAAATAACGGAGTAGGATATCTTCCAAGGACTCTATAGACAAATTTAGCGCATGCACAGGAATGTTATTACGTTCAGGTCCTTCATATCGGTACACAGATGACTAAAGGGCTGCATACCTTCCATAGTAAGCTATCAAAACGAATCTTAACAAATTGTCACAACCACTCGATTTCATACTTCGATGCTCTCCAGCGTCCAAACCGTGTATTTCCGGGCGGGGTTCTTATTTGAAGACGGATCAGACATACTAAGTGTTGTCGGTGTTTTTTGGAACACCCAATATATAGTTATATATATATATACACACATACACACAGGATGTTAATGAACTACACCGAAATATTTTCAGAGCAAGTGGAGATCTCCGAAACAAGTAATTGGGAATAGAAGACTTATGGCTTGTTGGTTCAAAAGTGGAAGTTACGGATAGTAACAAGATAGTACAAGATTCTAAAGTGCCGGTACGCCACTGCTAATGATGATACCACTTGAGTGCACAACACACGAAAATGAAGAGACGGTCGGAGCACTTCCTCTGGCGCAATATTTATGACATTAGCTTTCAAGTGAAAGGCAAACGAGTTTGTGTCTCCACTTTATCTGTCATTTTTTTATTAATATTTTGTCTAAGATTTTAATTCCTGTACAATGCACTTTATAGAGTAATTTCACCTTGTGAATGCAATTAATTACAATTCCTTCTAACAAAGATTGAATCCTGCTTAATACTCTCACATGCTGTACTTCTAAATGGAAGGAGATTTAAAGGGTGAACGAAGTTGCATAAAATGAAAAGTAAATGCAACTCTTTACGTCAGGTTTAAAGGAACTGCCTATTGTAATTTATGACGAAGAAAAAAAAAAAAAAAAAAAAAAAAAAAAAAAAAATAATAATAATAATAATAATAATAATAATAATAATAATAATAATAATAATAATAATAATAACCATATGACAGTAACCGAACCAATGACCTTTGGAACAACAGTTTTCGGCGTTACGGGTTGGGCCACCAGAACAGTTGCACAAACACTCCTAAATTTGGCTATTGATGCAAGAAAGCAGTTAATCGCTGTTCAGTGTCGCACTGGTAGGTGATTAGTTCGAGATTTGAGATATCTTTGAGGCATTAAATCTTGAGAACGCCAATAACGAGCTATTAAGTTTCAATATTTCTATACTCGGGAAGCAGTTTTAAAGACATTCTAGTCCAATAATCTCACCCACCTTGTTTATACACCAACTTATCAGCATCTGATGCCAATTTGGTTTAACACAATTAACTGCTTTATGTTAAGCCGCAGACCATGCATTGCCTATCTCAACTTGCTTATATTATTCACGTCTACAATCGCTGAAATTATTTCGGTGTAGTTCATTAACACCCGGTATATATATCCATCATACTTTTTTATGAAACACAATCACGCTTCCTTCCCTACTCTCCGTTATACAAACAATTCGTACAGTTTTCTCTATGACTGAAATAGAAATGCAACGTATTACATTGACACGGCTTTCTCTACTTACTTTTCTTCCTGCAGTATTTGTGATTGTTTAACAATTCCTTTGGGTATTACCTTCCCTAAGTTTTTATTTATTTATTTTGTTCATTTTCCGTTCTCAATGGTATCCTAGGAGTTTAACGCCTTGTTTTAGTGTATTAAGTGATATTGTTTTAAATAGGGATAAATCGTTAAACTACGGGCAACGCCATGTATTACAGCTAGTAAATTGTATACAAGAAAATAACAGAAGCAACAGTAACAAGTTAAATGCAGAAGAAAATAACTTGCAATTGTTTTGTACTAAGCTGAGCTGATAGTGTGTTTATAGGAAATTTTTTTTTTTTTTTTTTATTTATTTATTTAGAGTCGCTTTAACAATTAAGTCATATCGCGACTATTCTATGGAATACAGCGGTATACAATAAATTTAGTACAATTATTTTACCAAAAACATGAGAATACAATCAAATCAGTACAACAAGTATCTTTCATATTATATTTTCGCATGCAAGCCCGTACCTTTGAGAAATGATAACACCCTTCTGCAGTTGGATGGCGTGTTCAGAGTGATGGATAAGTCTCCAATGATGTGATGAAGCTGTCGTTGTGTAGCGTATTGCTTACATTCTGTGAGGAGATGTTTTACTGTGAGGCGGGTGTTGCAGACTTCACATTGTGGTGGCTGGCCTTTGCTGAGGAGGTATGAGTGGGTTAACCTTGTATGACCAATGCGGAGACGTGAGATAATCACCTGCTCTTTCCTGCTAAGAGAATAGACAGGGGAAGAATTGGTGTCTCCTTTCCTTACCATGTGTAGTTTTTCTGGAGGCGATTGATTCCAGGCCTGTTTCCATCTTGTTTTTATTAGTTTGGAGAAGTACTTTGTAATATCACGGTAAGGTACTGCTTGCTGTTCATGTGTGTCTGTTAACCGACTTGCTTCTTTAGCAGCTTTGTCCGCTTCTTCATTGCCCTTAATGCCGCAGTGTGAAGGGACCCAAATGAAAGTAACTATTTTCTTTTTATTTAGAGCAATGGAATAAAGACTGTGGATATCTTGAAGCAGTTGGAGGTCAGTTGAACGATCTCTGAGACTTTGGAGAGAGCTTAATGAATCAGAAATTATAAGAAATTTACTCTCATTAGATTGGATGATGTATGTTAAAGCTTGCTTAAGTGCACAAAGTTCGCAGGAGAATATGGAATAATATTTAGGGAGTTTCAGCTGAAGTTTCTTATCTGGGGTAATTATGGCACATCCATTGTCGCTGTCCGTTTTGGAACCATCAGTGTAGATAAATGTATGGTTAGGGTAGGCATTTGTTATTTCTTGAAACAGCTGTTTATAGCAAGATGCATCTGTATGGGATTTATGGTAAGCTGTAATATTCAAATTTAGTTGAGCAGTTGGTATTCTCCAAGGTGGTAGACAATGAAACTTTCTGGGCATTATGGCAGGAACTTCTATGTTATATTCTTCAATGCATTTGCTTATTTTAGATTTAAATGACATTTCTTTTTGTGAATTAGCCTGTAAACGTTGGTTGGACGTTTCTGGGAGGACGTACTGGTAGATCATTGATTCGGGTCTTGCTAAAGTTTTAAGGGCGAATTTTAGGCTCACATCTGTTCTGCGGACGTTCAATGGTGGTTCGTCGGTTTCCATTGTTAAGGCAGAAACAGGGCTGGTTCTGTAAGCTCCCAAGCATATTCTTAGAGCTGCTGTTTGAATTGTATCTAGTTTCTTTAAAACTGAAGATTTAGCTGTATTGTAGATCTGGGCTCCATAGTCGAGTTTACTTCTAATGAGAGCTTGATACGTTCGTTTGAGGGTACTGAGATCAAAACCCCAGTTTTTGCAGCTTAGGGTTTTTAGTACATTTAATCTTCTGAGGCATTCATTTCTCATATCATCAATGTGATGTTTCCAGCTTAGAGTTGCATCAAAAGTTAAACCTAAAATTTTGATAGTTTTCACTGAGTCGATTAGCTTGTTATCCACGCAGATTGTGGGGTTTGGGACTTTACATGGTGATTTGGAGAAGCATATGCATTTCGATTTATGATATGACAAGTTAAGACCAGCATGATTAGTCCAAGTGTGCAGATTTTCCAGTGTTTCTTGAAGAAGTGTTGCAGTAGTAGAGGGGTTTTTCCCCTTACAAAAGATAGTTAGGTCATCTGCAAATAGTATACCTTTTACAGGTGGTGTAATACTGCTTACTATACTGTTGATAGCTATGAGAAATAGTGTGACACTGATTACTGATCCTTGTGGAACACCTCTATTAATGGATTCTTCTTTTGACATGGTTCCTTTGTAGCGAACTTTAATTTTCCATTCCTGAAGGAAGTTGTCAATAAAGTGATACAAATTACCACGGATACCGATGTTACGTATTGTTTTGAGTATGTAAGCTCGTGAAATTTTATCATACGCTTTTTCTATATCTAGGCTTATTGCCATGAGATGTTGTTTCTGTGTAAATGCAGCTTTTATTTCAGAATCAAGTATTAAAAGATGGTCAGTGGTGGATCGAAACTGGCGGAAACCATTTTGAAGTTCGGTGAAGAACTGCATTTTCTCTAGTTTCCAACGCAATCGGTTATTTATAATTTTTTCAAGTATTTTACACATAGAGCAGGTGAGGGCTATAGGTCTGAAACTTTCAGGTGAAGTAAGATCTTTGTTTGGTTTGGGGATGGGTACTATAGTTGCTGTGCGCCACTGTTTAGGAAAAGTTCTTGAGTTCCATATATAATTAAGGATTTCGTGAAAGTAAACCAGTCCATCTTGCGGTAAGGATTTTAACATTATGTAAGGAATGTTATCCGGCCCAGGGCTGGAGCATTTACTCTTTTCAAGTGCCTCCATGAATTCTGTGAAAGTAATGTTATCATTGTAGTTTTCTTGGTTATTTTCGTCAGGTTGGTAGCAGTGGGTCACCTTGCTTTCGCAAGCTTCTTCTCTTGAGGCCTCTGCAAAAGTATGCGCCAGTATGTTTGCTATGGTTTGGGGGTCAGTACTTGTAGTGTTTGTTGTATAATTGTGGAAAACTATATTATGTGTTCCATCGTAAGATCCCCGTATTTTGCGAATTTTTTGCCATACCACTCGTGACGGGGTTTTTCTGTTTACAGTGGACACGAATGTTAGCCAGGACTCTTTCTTGCTGTGCTTTACTACTTGACGTGCTTTAGCTCTGGCTTTTTGAAACTCAATTTTGTGTGTGGGGGTAGGTTGCCTTTTGTATTTATAATAGGCTTTATTTTTTAATGCTATCGCTGTTTTACATTCTTCGTTCCACCAACATACAGTCTTCCTAGAAACAGGGTATATCCTAGGAATAGTGACCTCGGCGGAATTGAAAATCACTTCTGCAAACGAGTTTACTAGTTTGTCAGTATCTGACTGACTGAAATTCATGGGGGATGTTAGATAGGATAAATTGTCAGAGACGTGTGCTCTGAACTTGTTCCAGTTTGCGCATTTTAAATTCCATCGTGGCTGACAGTTAAAACTTAAAGGAATGTTATTTGCATTAGTTGATAAAATTGGGAAATGGTCACTGCCATGTAATTGCTTGGCGACTGTCCATTCAAATTTATCTTGGATATCAGGAGTGATTAATGTTAAGTCGATTGCACTGGAAGTACCGTTGGCTGTACTGAAGTGAGTTTGTGAGGTATCGTTAAGCATATTGAGATTTTCGTTGTGCAAGAGCTGCTCCACTATTTTACCTCTTGCGTTGGTATGCTTACAACCCCATATAGTACTATGGCTATTAAAATCGCCCAGTATAATAAATGGTTTAGGAAGTTGTTGTGTTAACTCCTGCAGTGCATGTAAATCAAGTGGGCTTTTATTTGGTAGATATATGTTGCAAATGGAAATAGGTGTAGGAAGGTTTACTCTAGTGGCAATTGCTTCAAGTTCAGTTGTAAGCGGTATTGCCTGATGTTTAATGCTGTCTTTAACGTAGGTTACTACGCCGCCACTAGCATGGAGGCAGTCCTTGCGGTTTTTGTGATATTGAGTATAACCTCGTAATGATGCAACATAGTTTCCTTTGAAGTTAGTTTCTTGAATGCACATAATTGCAGGGTTATGTTTATTGATCAAGAGTTTAAGAAACTCGAAATTGCCATGGAAACCATTAATATTCCATTGAAGTATGTTATTCATATGTTAATTTTGTTTATGGGATAAGGTGTTATATCTATGGCGATTAGTTTTCGGGACACATCGGTTTTGTTCGCTCGGAGGCATTGTTGACCTGATTAATGTATTCCAGCAGCTTTTTTTGAATTTTACTACTTCTGGTCTTTATACTACGCTCTGTATAATAGGGATAGACTTTTTGCATTGTTTTCACTAGAGATTCTAGATCTGAAGTGTATTCCAAAGCTATGGGGACAATGTTTGTTACTCCAACACTGTTTTCCATAAAGCTTTGGAACTGGCTGAAGTTTAGTGCATAATTGTGGGTGTCGGCGTCGATAATATGTTTAATTGGTCTGAGAGATTCAGCTATTGATGAAATAAGGTTTGCTTTCTTAACCTTCTTAGCCTGCTGTGAAGCGAGGAGGTGCCGCGCTTCTTTTCCATAAGCATTATCCTCTGAATCAGTTGTACTGTTTGATATTGGTCGTTTAGGTCTTGTTTGTGTTTCCATTAGCATAGGTTCTGGGGAATTGTTGCGTTCGTCTTGAAATGGCAGGATGGGCTCAGGGGTAGAAGTGAGGTTAGGTGATTGCTGCTGTTCAGTATCTTTTCCTTTAGGAGGGGAAGGGGAACGGTCCTGGAGGTTTTTGGTAGCGGTAGGCAATTCAGGAAACATGTCTTTGTTTAAGACCTGAGGAGTAGTTTCTTGTATACCGTCAGCTTCACGGCAATTTTTTGCAAAGTGGCCTTCCTGCTTGCAGATGAAGCAGGTAGGGGTATCCGCTGTTAGGTATATCCAATATTTAGTGCCTTCATATAGGATCTGTATGCTTGGAGGTAATTTCTCCACATCATTGGGTGGAATATAAAACTGACGTCTGAAACTAAGGATATGGGAAAGTCCTGGCTCTGAAATGCCAGCTCTTAAGTAGGTAATGTTTGACATTAGTTTAATTCCATATGCATTTAGCTGAGTTTCTATGAGTGAGTTTGGTATAACTGGACACACATTTGAAAGAACGATTCTTTTGTTTGGAGTAATTAGAGGACGGATCTGAAGAGTAACATTGTTTATATTTATTTTAGGATGTTTGGTAACCAGTGATTCTGCTACTTTAGATGACGTTAGGTATATACATATTCTGGAGTTCGAGATCCGTGAGATAAATTTTATGTTACTTGGTTCAGTTAATTTACTTACTGCGAGAGCGTAGTCTCTGATGGTAAGTCCGTCATGGGAGTCAATGATGATAGCTTCTTCTTTCTTGGGAGAAGTCTGAGTAACTGTAGCATAGCTGGAGTTTCTTGTAGCACTGTTGTTCATGGTGGTTGTGTCGACGTTGTGAGACGGTAGACTGCTGTACTCAGCAGCTGCCATTGCTTCTGATGGTGTACACTAGTTTGCTGTGTGAGGATTTTTAATAATGTCTTACTAACCCGTTTGTTATACTCGTTTAATTTGTTAACATACGAGAAAGCATATTTAGTAGACTCGTTCTACTTATCCGTTATGTACGGTGAGCGTCTTTTGGATTCAAATTATTGATGTGTATCGGAGAACGTTTAAAAGTTGATTTCTTTTCTTTATAGGAAATTGTTTGCAGATTTTTCTGCCCTGTTTATCAAAGTCTCAGATTTTCCGCTTGTTCACGTTTACCTTATACATATAATCCCCGCTGTAGGGCACTTAATCATTTAGAGGAGGAACGAACTGTGGCCTCTTGGAAAGATCCTTGTATCTTGAAATAGGTCAGTAGCAACGCAAGGCGTTGCTGTAATTCACTATTCGAAATGCGATTAAAAGCAGATATATGCAATGCGGATCACGTTGCTCTGAAATCCGATTTTCTTTTTACGCCTTGCATGAGATTTCAATTTGAATGTAGCCACTCCAATGGGAGATGCTATTAAAGTGCGGCGTGTAGGCTAGGAACTATATCTTGTTGGGTGTGAGGAAGCGTTTTTCACGTGAGATGAAATGGAATTCGTTATGACAGGGAGAGATTCAGAATCAAATCGGAATTGCAAAGCGGAATTTTGTGAACGGCGTAGATATCTATCGTTTGAACTACGCTTGAACAAACCCTTGCACTCTATGCGAAATGTTTCATACCAACATTATGAAACACACGTTTGAAACATGCCAGCATAAGCTACAGTTCACATGAGCTTCGTTCACCAAAAATAATGAAGATTGAAAGGGAAGATTTCTAGCGAACAGGATGTGCAGGGAGGTTTAAGTATACGGGGTACTGACGTGCAGCTGCTTTCGAGCTATGGTGGAATTAATGCGGTGACCTGGTTAGTAATGTAATAATAATGATGATAATAATATAATAACAATAATAATAGTAATAAAATAATTCTTTCATCCACTTCATGTACATCTCTTTGCCCTCACATATATATAGGGTTGATCTTCCAGATAAACACAGAGTTCATGTACTCCTCCGCAACCGCAAATCAAGGGTTACATTGAACAATATGAACACCACATGAAACGTCTCTACAGTTTTCAGCTTGTAGCAGCAATTCGCGCAGTGAGCGGGTGAAAAAACAAACCAAAAATAAGCATTCAGACTCTCTCTTCGGTGCTGTTAATGATGTAAGCTGGGCGTATTTTTCCATTCATTATAAATCACAATCATGAACAAAGTTCAAAGCAATTGGAACTAATGTAGCAGCTATAAACAGAAGCATGAAAGGCGGAATGTTGTTTACGCTTTAACAGGACGGATTTCCTCTTCATTGACACAGAGTTAACGTGCAGTTTCGTGAATGACATTGAACTTAATGCCACTGCTTTGGGGCATTGCGGCTTGCCAGTCATACCGGTAAGCTGGAAAATCAGCACTAAAATAGTGGCTATCGCTTTGAACCTTGGCTTCTGCTAGACTCGGCGTCTTAATGCGCTTATACTGCATACATGAAAACATTCCTATAAACTAAACATTTGGGCTGAAATAGCCCGTCTCGCTAACATCAAATTTATCAGAATTATAACCAATTACCTCAGAAAGTAATTGAGATATGAATTAAATTGTATCTAAACGTAAGCTGGTGCTTTGCGTGTGGTATCTCCAGGTTCTGCAAATATTGGTTTTTGAGAAATAATTAATTATAGACAGCTAAGAGCAATCTTTGAAGATAAACAAGTTCAAGGTGAGAAGAAAAATATGAACAAAAGTACCCGTATATCTATGTTTCTTCTAAACTTTGAATCAAACGACAGCCCTAATGTCTGTGGCTTCCTAGATGTATACAATTAAAATAACAAGTGCAAAGGAAAGTAAAAATGAAATATCAGATGTTACATTCACATGACTTTCTCTACCCATTATCGTTCATTTTAGGACCTATAAAAAGCTAAACTATATTGGAAAATTCAAACCAATAACAAGGAATACCTAAGTTAACTCCACAAAATGTATTTGATATACATTGTGTTAGATCTTCATTTTTGTGTAGTACTTGGCAAAGCCATGATGCATATCGGAAAGAATGTGAAACTGCCCAGTTTATAGCACAAATACGGCAAGAGAGGGCATGTACACTCAGTTCAGATGCAATCATATCTTCAGGCCAGCAAGGTTTAATATACCGGCGAGGGATCATCTATTTGTGTTTTATCACTGACATTACGCCAAGTTACTATTATTTCGCTGTTCTAGTAAACAAGATAAGAAGCGATCGTAGCGCTCGACAACCAATGTAAATACGCCTCAACGCTTTGCCAAGTAATAGTAACATTTTGTTTATATGTAAGGTGTACCACTTATGCAAAAGTCATTCAGAATGAAGACTTTAAGGGTACTCTCAGAAAATTCAAGATATACATTTAATTGGTAATGAATACCTCTTAAGCATATGGTAATTTAATCAAAATTGTTCGGGATATTTTTAGGAAACGAAAATTATCGAAACATAGCCTATGTAAGTGGTAGCTGATGATGGAAGTATTTTGTTGAAAATCTTTGTATCGCATCCTTGGAAGATGCTGAATTTAAATACCGAGTTTAGTGTGTTGAACCGAGATTTTGTTTTTGAGTTACGTTGCTCACAGATAGACCAGTGATAGAAATATCAATTGTGGCAACCAAAATTATACACGCAACAGGGAAGAGCATAATCTCATAATGAAGTGGTCAACTATCAGCCGCCATTAAATTTTGTGTCTTCCATAAAAGGAATTTTCCAGGTAATTTATATATTCAAAGGAAGCTTAAAAATGGTGCAATATGTAAGAACATTCGAGTTGGATACAGCTCTTCTTGGATATCAGCTATGGCCGCAGCAGTCTTTACTGCAGTATGTTCCCCTTCATCTCCTCATTTGATGGTCGCGCTTCATACATTGTCGTCTATTTGAGGTTGGTAACCGTTGGAGCATGTTGGGTGATTGAGCTCAAAATTGAATCAGTAATTGAATAGATTGCAGGACCTTCATCTCCATCGTAATGGCTTATGGATATCTAATTCCACCCAGGGGCTTCATTGACGAAATGCTGGGCAGCTTGGGGACACTAGCTCAAGGCAGAAGATACAAAGGTAAAGGGACTCTGGAATACCCTCTCTAGTGCAAACGGGCTTATAAAACATGGACGAACTTCATTTAGAGTTTAATCTTTTTGCAAGGTGTTTGAGGAAGATTTGTTCACAGCTTAAACTATGAGGTTTGTAATTATTTCATTGTTTTCTTTTATGCTATATTTAATTTCCTTTCTGCATAACTTTTAGATAAGATAATATTGTAACAAATGATAAAGTCCAATTATCTTTTCTGTCACTTTACTTTTCTTCTAAAATTGAACCACAAAATACAATTCTCTCTCACTGCCGTTAACACAACCTGCAGTGATCTTACAACTCACGGCTGCTATGTCTTCTCGTTACCTTGACACACACTTTTCTGTCTTTCAGTTCTCTATCTCACAAGCAGTTACTTTTGGTTTAGATGTGGCCTTCGCCAAGAAGACTGATACCACGCCACTGATGATGTTCACCACAGATGTGAACAAAATCTTGGACATAAAAATGCCAGCATACCAGGACTTAACAGACCGGAAGAATCCACCATTCATTATTCTGACTCCGGTCGCGAAAGCTTACGATTAGTCGTTATTTTATTGCCGAATTGCATATCGCTGTCCTCATTGGACACCCTGTGAATGAAAAACTGGATGAACAAAGAGTATTTATTAAACTAAACTATGGAACAGTCTATCTTTAGAGTGGGGTGCTACTGCGTGCTTTGAGGGTATACCAGGTGGTAATTTTCAACTCTGAACTTTACGTGCTCGCCCCACTTACAACAAACGAATCGTAAATGGAAACACTTTGAAGAATGGGGTGCTTAAATAGAATCATCTCACGCTGTTCGCAACACTTTTAATGTTCCAAGAAAGTTTTTAACAACCACCACCTCTTAGTCGCTGCAAGGCATGCAAGAAAATGAATACCTCTTTCTAAGGCTAAGATAACTACAAAATCATATTACATTACGTGGAGTGGTGACATGGGAAGTTTTAACTTTCTAATGGCTTCATAAGCTTTTACTGCTGTTCCCCAAAACAAAGAAGCCGCTTCATCTTTTGAAATTCATCCAGCTCTGCATGCATTTTTGTACTTGGAAGTACTAATAAAGTCTTGTTTCGATGCCAAATAAATGAACCAGGCAATTCTTGGGTACTTAGAACAATATCACATAACATGACGTTATGGACATAATGCGCGTTGAGATGTAAAAAGCCTTAGTTTAGCTGCATGGAATTTCTTAGGATGGGTTCTGGGTTCAATAAAATTCTAGAACAGGCTTGCTTGATTCTTTCTCTACTCCTTTATTTCCTTTCACCTTTGCACCTTCAATGAAACCTTATAATACACAAGCGCGCTGCGCACCGTTATAAGTAAATGTACTGATGTATTTTTAGACGTGGCGAATGACCTTTTAAGGATCTGCATGAGTGACATTATGCGAATAAATGGTGGAGGTAACATCCCTATTCCTACTTGAATCAAACAAGAGATTGCTGATAATGCAAGTGAGCACTGTACTTAATCACGCACTGTTCGGTGATGTTTACTACGCGAAGTTGGAAAGCTACTAATGTATCACCACTTTGGTCTCATAAAGAAAAAACTGAACTCGACAATAAACCACTGGGTACGTTCAAGCCATTCACCATGTCTAAAAATACCCCTAATCTCATTACTAGCATGTTAGCCGACTATCTAGACACAAGTGCATT
Source organism: Tenodera sinensis (assembly GCA_030765045.1). NCBI lineage: Eukaryota > Metazoa > Arthropoda > Insecta > Mantodea > Mantidae > Tenodera > Tenodera sinensis. The sequence goes on along the minus strand of CM060969.1, from coordinate 87,628,826 downwards.
TGGCGGTTTTCTAACCAGGAGAGTTTTTCCAAAATTTTACGTCTCCTTAAATTAAATTTCTTCCGCCTTTTCTTCTTTTATCACGTGATTGATTAGTTTTTCCCATAAGTCAGTTCATAGGTTTCTCTGCGTGCCTACCTGCCTAAGAGTATTGGACTGTGTTTCGATATGTCGGGTTTTCGACAAGTAGCAGTAAAGGTGAGGTTAGTGACCACCCTTTACACCCAGCCTTTGTACATCCCTTGGCCAAACTTTGACGGAAACAGTCCTTGCGGTATCCTTTTTTTCATTCCTTTGCTTCCAATATTCTGTCCTTACGAATGATTATTAGTTTTTGGTTATGCATATCATTATTGTTCCTAACTATAAAACAAAAAATTTTGGGTGCATCTCGGTTCTTCGTATTTCATTTTATTTGGAACATTTATCATCAAGCTTAAATGAACAACAAGAAGTATCTCGGAAATGGTTCATTCAAGAAACTATGATATGATATAAGTTGTCCATTTTAACGAGATCTACACTTTGTCTTTTACGTTTACCAGTTGTACGAAAGTCATCTAAAATGAAAAGGACATCCGAGGACATTCCTAGAAAATATGCATATTTCATTAAACTTAAAAATATTTATTTTAATTAAAATAATCGGAGCTAATTTTGAGAAAATCTACATTTTTGAAAAAATATTCCATATAAAGGGTTGTCTGAGGTGGACTGATTTTCACGAAAACCTTTGTTTCGCATTCTTGGAAGATGAACTTAAATTGGTATTTAGCTGACTTTACATTTTTGAGGTAGGTATGTGATGTTGACTGACAGACAGACACACAAACATAGATCTTTTTCTAAACATGCTTTTTCGGAGCCGCAGAATATTACGACAAAATTACTCTTCGATTATGTTTCAATTTACTTCTTTATTTATTAATTTGCACTAATTACACCTGGTATGGCCTCAAACATACATATTCACATAACTACACTTCTTTTTATTCGCTTTTACTCACAAAGTTTACAACCACGATTTAAAAGTTGAGTAGAAGTTACTGCCTCCCAACAACCTGACGTCAGCCCACGGAACATAAAGCATCGGAAATGCTTTCCCCACGGAAGCTCGGCATTTACTTGCATAAACGTTTCGTTTCAATGCCACAGAATGTATTTCCGGTGAAATCTTGACATCAAATTTTTGCGTGGAATGCAGTACTTAAAGCCTACTTCCCATGCGTAGCAGAGAAAGTAGGAATAATTCGGGTTGATCACATCTTCACACCTGTACAGAATGTTTCTCACATTCATAATTCCAGTGCTTGATGATAGTCAAATTTTGTAGTTGCAACAAACTTAGAGCTTTGTTTACGTTCAAACTGCCCAATGATCAAGCTCAACCAAAAAACGGTTATTCATGCATGAGCAATTTAGTTTGATCATCTAATCATTGTGGCGTAAGTATTAAAACATCTGAATTACTTCTTTTGAAGAAATACATGTATCCTCTCTGTTTCGGAGGCAGTCCTAGGCCAGAGAATCATATAGGAAAGAACTTAGTGGTTCTCTTTACCCTCTGGAACTAACAAAGTAATTATGAAATGTATGTCAGGATATTTACATGCATATCAACTAAAATAACGCATTGAAAGTTCTAGTTTTTACCATCAGCGAGAAAGAGAATAAAATATGTTTATGGACGAATTCTATATTCAGTGAATATGCAAATATATTGCAGCATCGCTTAACGCTGTCGCGCATACGCTGCTTCCGTTTTAGCGAATAGGCATTTGCATTGGAATCGAATTTTAATCAACACCGACTCCGACATATTCAATTGCATTGCAGACGAGGCGGCGAGTATGTCAATGATATTCTCATTGCATAACCAATATAAAATGAAGATTTTATTTCAAAATGGATTTTAAAATGGGGAAAATTGGTATGACATAGCTTTTCATATTGAAATGAGCAATATCCCTTGACCATTGATTTTGTAGAGAAAATATATTTTGTGTATGCTGAGTAGAGCGTAAAAAAGTATGCGTTATTGGCAGAGCATCTGCTTTTCATTCAGTCATTAGCGCACCTGCAGTATGTAGAAGGAATAGTAGATCTGAAGTGTAGAGAGAGCGAAATATCTTACTACTCAAATATTCTCCAGAAAAAAGAAAGTTTCTTTACAGAAAACGTTATGCTTACTCACTTCAATGCTTTTATAACGTTTCCAAATTCCGTTTTGAGTCCTTTCTGATTGTATTTAGACATATTATGTTTGAAATACACAGATAATTTTTAGAAAGTGGTAGTTTTTTCGGTTTGCTTATTTAATGTTGTTTTATCTTTGAGGTTATTACAACAGTTTTAATGTAGACCTGTTTATTTTACTACAGGAGCCTCTGGAATAAAAGACAGAAGAGTGAGGTTAAGTAATGGCCTCCAAGTGTCTCAGTTGAATCCTCGCCTTTTCTTGCTGTATGTTTGATTGCTATGGAGTAGTAATGTGTACTTGCTTCACGTTGATGCAACAGTTTGAAGCAATATTACTTCTCGTCGATGTGAACCCCGAAGCAGGATCACACATTGTTGTCGGTCAAACTATTTGAATCCACAATGCTCTCTACTGCTTAACAATGTAGAAGCTCCTTCGAGAGGCTGACACAGATTTTTTAATATAACGGCTTTTAATGAACAATCGAACTTTTTACTCTTTTCACTGGAGATATTGCCTACCAATATATACTTTCGTATAATTAACCAACCAATGAACACTATTTGCAGACACAAATAAACTCACTTTATGTCCGTTGTTTTTTTCAGGTGATTGATGTGAAAACAAAATGTACATCTGTATCCCTCGACAATCGATAGACTATCCGCCAACGTCCATAGCTCATCGAGGAGAAAAGAAAGCCATGCGAGGCTACTCCCCTTTTGTTTGTTTTCTCTCTGTATTTATTATTTATTTAAAATTATTACAATGGTTATTATCGTTATTATTATTTTTAAATGCCTAATTTCTTTGTTTAAGTAATCAAACTTTTTAAAGTATCTATAAATTTCGGCATCAGCTATTAATCTATATGGAAGCTGAACTTTTTGAGATCGTGGGATTTCTATTCTTCATATTCATGCTAGACCCACTCAGGGTGATGTCAAATGAATGTCAGTTGCACAGTCCCTTTTATTCATTATATATTTTATTCGGGGGTAGAGTATTACCCCTTACACTGAGTATATAATACGGTCTTTATCAACTCAGGTAAGCCACGAACAAAATCCACTAAGATTGGCCCTAGCGCGATATTTGAATTCCTGTCCCCGAATGTTGCAACAATCTTCCTAAAAATTCTTGTCACCTAACCTTAATTTCAGAGTTTTATCTCATCCTGCATTGTTCAGCCTTTTTCGTATAATGTATAGTATTTTATAAGGGGTTGAACATTTATGATTGTTTCATTTGCATAGCCCCCTTTAATTGCTTTGATTGTATCGGGAAGTTTGACCTGAGAAACAACTGATGGTGTTATTACCCGCTTAACTATAGAGTTTCTTAACGATGATTAATTTGAATCACTTTTAAAAGTTTAAATGGACTTACATTTGCTCCCACATTCACATTTCCAGAATCTGCAGGGGGAGAGTATTATTCTGTATAAAGAAAACCTGAGGGGAGTATTAAAGCAAACATCAATAAAGAGTCGGAAAGAGCAAGATACTAATGAGATTTAAAGCAGTTTTCCTCGCAGTAAAAGTCCATTATGGTGAGGTAAACGGAATAGAAGGAAACTCAAGGATTATGGTATACACGTCTTAGAGACAATAAAATGTATATTCAAAAAACGGTTAGCTAAAGTTTGTGGCAGCTTCTTTTCTAAGCCCTCGTAATAAAATACAAAAGAGGGCAAGGAGACGTTCTCTACATGTTTTATAAACAGTGACGGGTAAGAAAGATATTGCATAAGAAATTTGAAATAATGTATATTGAAGTTTAAGTATGAAGGATTTCTAAAGAATAAAGCTCCTTACAAATAATTTTAAAAGACGAATTATTAATAAACTTCACATCGATCCGTTACCACGGCCCTTTGAGGATCAAATAGGAGGGAGTCTTACAGCTTGACGACTGTAGCTACGCCGTGGCCTACAAATATCACTTCGAAGACTGCTACGAGTTGCGCCTTGACGTGGGACCAGATTAAATAAGAGGAAAGTAAAGAATCATAAAAACATATTGTAAAAATCCCACATTAAAATCCCCGCTACAGGTTATAGTAAGTTTTATGATAATTTCAATCTTACTGAGCTGGATTCCTGGATTGGATTTCGGAATTAATCGTTGGTTTTCCGGTGAAAAGCTGACTCAGGAAATACATGATTACATAATTCAATGACATGATTATATGATTCAAATCCCGAGTATATCATACATTTCCAACCTTAACCTTCAAAAGACGTGCGGAGGAACAATTCAGAATGAGATTTTGGTAGACATAAATTTAAAAACAGCAAGTAATTAAATAAGTTCTATGCCACTTGAACAAATAGTGAAAGGAAGTTTATAATTATATTACAATAATTATGGTTATGTTTACAGGGATGAGCTACTCGGCATTTGCTTTAAAAACAAATCAGCTTGTTTGCATTCTTAAAAATGCAAATCAGAAATATCTCATGCTTCTCGCAAGGAGCATTCTAATAAATGCAACATTCAAATCTCTAGGGAAAAAAATAAACGGAAAAACAAAAAGAAATAAAAGAATGAGATACGAGGAACATAATCTCAAAGCCTTCATTTCTTTATAGGGGAACGAAACAGAAACAGCTTGTTTGTCCCTAAATGAAGGTTACGGCCTTTAAAATGCAGTGGCGAGATTTTCTTCCTAACCGATACTGTTATCGCTGTGCAAGCGAAATACTAAACACCTCACACGTCATGAACACCAGCCACGCGCTGCAGATACGTGGAAATTCGTAAGTTGCTTACTGTTGCATGTGCACTAATACTTTTCATAAATTGTTCTTGTTATTGAAGCTCAAGGGCAGTGTGCTTTACAGTAGTGTTACTGAGTCAGTTTAGTATTATACAAACAATGTAATGTTGTGGAAAATAAAATACCTCAATGTTGTGCATATGGCTGCAATGTGAGAAGCGAAACATACAAAGAAATTTATTTTCACTGGTTTCCAAACAGAGACAAATCTCCCAAAAGATATCGGTTATGGGTAGAATTTTACAAAAGAAAATATTTTTGCCTGGTCCCAGTACTCATTTATGTTCCCTCCAATTTAAAGGCGCCATTATGAATAGGCACAGTTATTAAAAAGCATATTTATTCTAACTTGGAGATATTCCTATTATAAGGAAAAATGAAGATACTTCAAGTTGTAGTAAGACACTAATTGATCCTTCGCCATCTTCATCCAAGAACAAAGGACAAAGAACAGAACGATATGAGGCTATAAATCGTAAAAACATTGTTTCCCAATTGTGAGGTAGTGTTACTTGCAATAAAACTGGCAACAAAGGGGATGATGATAAAAGTAATGAAAGAGAATTCAGAATAAGTGATTAAAGAAGGATTCAGAAGTAAAATGTGAACTGGTACTGAATTCGTAAGGAAACACACCCACGATATATTGTTGGAACCTAAAACATCTCGAAACAAGCAATGATGAGGAAGATAAACTGAATGAAAATTTCTACGAACCTATGTTTCACCTTTTGATACATGGGAAACAGCTTATCGGCAGGACCCAAGAAATCAATATGGCCGACTTGCACTAAGCTACATAATAAAAGTATTATTTCTAACCTCAAATATCACAGGATTAAATTAACATGATTTCAAACGATATTATGCTTAAACATCGTTACCACACTGCACATGAACCTACTCACATTTGGAAAATCTTGTTCTGCAATAACACTTTTAGATAAAATCACTTCTGAACGCTAAATATTAATGCGTATATATTTAATGCACTACTGTGTTGGGAACATAAAATAACAATAGTAACTATAATTGCATATAGTGCTATAAATCAATTCAACAGAAAATCACGCAAACACGAGTAACACAATGGCGTCCACAAATTAATACGGAGTCTCAACAGAATCTTGTTTTAAAATCTGCAACGGGTTCAAAAACACGGGCTTTTGTGTCAACATTACGGATGCAGTAACACCAACTGTGGCCGTAACCATACCATGGTGACATTTTACGAGCAGTTGGTGGCACTAACGCAACCTAACAGATGGAATATCACCATGTATAATCAGACCGCAACATAATGGGGGGAAAATGTCATAGTTGTTTTTTGGGGTATTCCAGTAAGCTGTGTACTCTATACAACTGATAAAGGGAAGGAAAAGGAGGAGAGTGTTTCATCACATATGGAAATGAAGCCACGGCGGAATATTTCATTATTGCTTGTACATCTCTACTTTAGTTTTCAAGTTATGTGTTTTATCTAGAAATGAAATGAAAACAATTTCTCATTACATTAAAGGGACACTGCTGTGTGTTAAAACAATGTGTTATTACGGTAATACATTCACTTTTAACTCACAAAATTTATGAGGAAAGAAATAGGAAGGAAGTGGTTTAATAGCAAGCTCTTCATTATTATCTGTTAGGTAGGTATATTATTTCAGAAATTTAAGTCCTGCAAATCACAGTATTTGGCAAATTTTCGAGGCCTACATTCGATAAAACTACTCGAAACATGGCAGCACTTAGATAAATTTGGGTTCAAGAAAGAAAAAACAAGTAGAATTCATTAAAAGGTTGTGGTATAATATATGGTTAGCAGGGCATGGGCAGTACGACTTCCCAGGATTTTCAGCCAAATATTTAGTCTATTCTATCATGGATTTAAATTATCGCAAAATTATTGATTTTTAATAGTTCAAAGAGGTATGGTGAAAGGCGAATTGGTAAAGGATGCTTGTGACAACATAGTGACTGAGCTTGTAAAAAAGGAAATGTGTGGAGCTGAAGTTTTTCTCACCGAATGTATCTGTTAAAAACTCAGTACACAGAACATGAATTTAACGTATGGTATTTGCCTAAGAGTCTAATGAACAAAAATTAAAATGTTAAAAAAAAATAATACACAAGTTGAAGGTATGGAAAGTCACAACAAAATAACGACTTATGCTGAGCTGCACTAAACTGTAGCAAGGAACAGTGCCACATTAATTGAAAAATTTAAATCAATTCTTCCTCATCAAAAATGAACATAAATGGCAAGAAAATGGTGAATGGAAGCTTTGTGGATACGATGAGTTGTTGGAAGAAGACGAAATAAATAAATTACGGATTAAAGACGAATTAAACGCCTGTCTTGCTCTGAAGAAAATTATTTTGAAAAGCAGCTTCCTAAAATATTTGGCTCATATTCGACATTCTATACATATTGGAAGTTGGAGAGGTATCACAGTCTGTGTCTCAGATATGCCTCAAAAAGTATACATTTTTCATATAATGGCCTTCAGCTTACACCAATGCAGCACGGTCTTTGGTGTTCACACTGTGTCGGAACCGCTATCAGAACCTTCTGTCACATCTTTTAGGTTCAAAGTGATAATGAGGGATACTACCTACACTCATTTTCAAAGTTGATGTTGGACAGTTGTTTATCACTTATTTGGTGTTAACGCGCGAACCTTGTTTGTAATTTAAAGCATCGCGTCTTGTCTGATTTCAATGGAATAACTGACGTCACGAGTAATATCAACAACTGCGAGTAACATGAGAACCACTCACCTTGGGACGATGAAATTGCATTCGTTAATATCTAGTTTTGATGACAAGCTGATGTGGCGAATGAAATATTCATTTTTGTGTTTCCTTCCTCTTTAAATACCGCTGAGCTCTGCGTCCATCGTCATTTCACTTTGTGGAACTTTTAATCCCATTCTGTCTTCACGGATATCTGAATAATATATATTGATCTTTGAGCGGTTATAAGCACGCATTCAGTAGTCATATATTACTTAGGTTCGAAGTCCCCCTCTCCAGAAATTTTAGCGGTATCAATCAAAAAACTTTATTTGAATATTTCAAAAGAATAATCTTTTACCATAAATTATAGCAGTTAAAATTTAGTTTGGGATAAAATTGTCACAATGGATAAAAAATGTGTAATTACAAAAAAAGGATAATCATTTTTAAAAAATCAAATACCTTCTAAACTTTCCGTAGTGGTCAAAGAAACCCATATCTTATAACCTATCCCTTGAATGACTTATTTTCAGGCAAAATCAACTTTTTTTTTTTTTTTCAAATATTAAAATATATCAAATATTTGTTACCTTAAAGGCCATAACTACTCGTACTTCTACATCTGTTTGCAGTCAGTTGGCTAAGATATTCAATATCATATATTCAATATAAGGGTGTAAGAGACAGAGCAAGTGAAGAAAGACGCTAAAGGAACTGAGCAAGGTTGTAAAAACTAAAAAGATTTTGAGTTGTGATAGTCCGAAAGAGATTGTAGACTGAGACTGCAGACTGTAGACTGTGTTGACGACTGTGTATTTGTGGTAAAAGTTTACAAGACAATAGTGATAGAAAAGTAACCGGAACTAATTTTGTCGTCTTTGTTACCGTAATACAATGGGTTAAAATATATAAGTAAGATTTTACAAATAACATAAAGCGCTTCCAACGCGAAGTAATATTCTTTACATGCATTAAAAGTAACATTAATGGTTTAACCACCCTTATACTTGGTTATGAAATATATCTTGGTTTAGTTAAATGACTTCACTGAGAACTTGAAGGAAACTGAGGGCATATTTTATAATATTTATAGCATAGAAGTGCAGATTAATAAAGGAGAAGGGCAAGACTCCAAAAAAGAGGGGAGAAAGCGGAGTTCCAGCGCGAGAAAAGAAATTCATGCAGAAGAACTCTCATATTAAATATTTTAGAAGAACTGTGAGCGGTGCAGCCAGTTTAAAACATATTAAATATTACTGGAGCTGGCTAAACACAGCTTCTGCAAAAAAGGATTAAAGGAGAACTCAAAAGTTGTTCACTGTACGCCAAAACAATACAGATTGCCTTTGCGCTCAAGTAGTCAGCGTTCTGGCTTCTCAACCCAGATGTCCTGGCTTACATTCCCGACTGGGATTGTAGGAATTTTTCTTTAACCAGAATAATTCCCTATTCCTCAAGGAGTATAGAAGTATGAATGTAAGAGCGTATGTAAGTGTGTGTAATGTTAAAAGTGACAGAAAAAACGGGACATCGTTAAGAAACCCCACAGTTCAGCAAGTAATGACTTCATTATGGCAGACACAAAATTTAACGGCAGCTGATAGCTGACCACCCCTATTCTCTTTCCTGTTACACAGATGAATTTTGTAAGCGCAATGATATCGACTTTACAGCGTGATTTCGTAGCGTGTTTAACTATACGACACCGCAAGGCGTAGCCGTGCTCTGGTTGGATGTTGTATTAACCAGCTCCTCTTGTCACCAACCATTAAATTTTGTGTCAGCTATTATAGGTGTTTCTTAAGTCGAAGGTCTCGATATGACAAAGGAAGTTAAAGAAGGCTAAACAAATGAAACATCTAGACAATGATGATGATGGTGGTGATGATGGAATTTATCTTTCACTTATCGTACAGGATTCCACCAAATACTTTATGCTGTTGGTCAAATTGAAGTTAGTATAAAATTAACTTTCTCAATAAACAGAGTAGAAAGAGTTCCTGGACTGGTAAAATATGATCACTTGGTGCAGACGTTTCTACCACCGAGGCTGTTATGTTTTTATAGCGTGTACTGTTATTACTTTTTGCTGCTCCCACACTCTCTTGATCATTAATATACGTGTACACCGAATCTGAAGTTTCTTCTTCGGCTATCGAAATCCGATAGGTTTTATACTTTCTGTAGTTCAGTGTTGTGTGTTTATTAAGCATGTGTTAAATAATTGTAAAGATATCTGTTATACATTTAATACGGAAATCTGTTAGAACTTCTTAACTGACCCCTCTTTCCCTAATAGGTTTCCCAGATTTTACTTTTCGTTCAAGTTGGAAACAAATCTGTTACCTGTGACTTCAGACAAGAGTTTCTAAAGCTGTTTATTTCGTTACTAATGGTTAATGTGATTTGTTCAGTGTAGCTGTGATTGGGTGAAGTAGCAGTAACGCCTAACCGTACGCGAAAGATAGGAAGGTGGTTTTGTCTCCACCGTTCTCAAAGCTATGACGCATTTATGGGGCTCAACAAGCCTCTCTAATGTTTGGCTACCTGAATGAGTGAAGGGGGAGGTGCACAAAACGAAGGAGTGTAGCCAGTGTGGGTAAAATTTGGGCACCACTAGTTTAGGACTTTTACAGGAATATAAATGATTTTCTCTAAATACTTTTGAATAACTGCTAACTTTTATAGATGCCCTTGTTTATCTTCATCGCGGGAAAAGGGGGTAGTACTGACTTGCACACTGACGTAGTCCGAAATTTAGTAGCTCAGTTAGTAAAGCATCTGCCTTTCTGGATTCTGTTCCAGACTGGATTTTTCATTACTGATCGTTTTGTCGGTGTAACCAAATTGTTTGTTTTGTGTGTGTGTGTGTGTGTGTGTGTGTGTGTGTGTGTGTGTGTGTGTGTGTGTGTCTGTGTGTGTGTGTGTGTGTGTGTGGTAGAGTGTGTGTGTGTGGTAGAGTGTGTGTGTGTGTGTGTGGTAGAGTGTGTGTGTGTGTGGTTGTGTGTGTGTGGTAGAGTGTGTGTGTGTGTGTGTGTGTGTGTGTGTGTGTGTGTGTGTGTGTGTATACCCTTCACACTGATTTTATCCAAGGTTGGTACAGATAACTATTGATACAAGGCGAAAATTACTGTCATGGCCAGATATCAAAATTCTAGTCCATTTCACACAATTATTTAATTTTATATAATACCTACAAAAACTCGTAAAATCATATACATCTGTATCAACAATAATTATTGCAGTAACTCGAAACATCGCCAAAGTTTGACGAAGTTACAAAATAACAGAGCAACAGCGAGTTCATATATTTGTTGATTTCCTTCTTCTATGCCATTTATTTGAAATGATACGTCAAATTTGATCGTTCTTTTGTTTTGACTTCCTTGTGTTTTCTTGGTACTTTTGTGTGTGTTACTTATCGAGAATAATCAAGGTTATTGACATTACTTAAGCTGCTATTATTTCTTTATATTGAGATTTATAAATAACGGCGTAAAAATATTTTGTTTATTAACAACGCTGTCACGATTATGTCAGCGCCGCCGGATGTCGGAATTAAATCCCTCAGAAGTCCTTTTACATGACCGTATACCTACTGAGAAATTCTTCTAAAAGGGATTAAAAGTCACCTATACGACCTTCGCTGCTAAAGGTGGCATATAAGTGGAACATTAAAAAAGAACCATTATACGCAGAGAAATTAAAGACACCTTCAAGAATGCCCTTGCATTCGCAGAAGGTGACTATTTGATTGTGTCTCTCTCTTCCAAGGGAATTATTTGGCTGTATTACTGTATGGATGCTGATGGTCGTGTAATGTGTATGGAAGAATTGTTAGCAATAACAAATAATCAAATTTGTTTCCACAAGATGGTGAAGCAGCGTATAGTGAAAGCTTCTCTATGATGGGAATACAAAATGTCTTTGAGAATCATATTATATCGACAGAAGGTATTTTCCTTCTGTACGATCGCTGAATTTAAGTGCACCTGATTTATTTTTATTGGTTATTAAAAGACTGCAAGCTATTGAACAAGTCAAGACAATTTATGCAAAGAACCTGTTAACATCAGTCAAAATTTAGCGGAGAGCAAATACGGAAACTCAAAGAACGATTGCTAAAACGCACTTCCTTGAGTGGATGGGCTTTGAATGAAAGTAATTTTCGAGACGTAATGCTTAGATGCAAATAGGTAATATATTCTACTTTATATAATCAAAGTTAATTTAGCAGAATATCTCAAGTTTACCTTCATCGTTTCAAAGCCTTCCTTTTTCTAAACCATTCCATTTAAGCCTGTTTTCTGCCAGTAAATGAAAAGCAAATTAGATGTATCCTGCTCCAACATGCTGTCGCACATGTTGGCCATTCAGATAATTCTCAGTTTCCGGCCATTTCTCCTTATGCTTGCAGTCTCTTGTCTCCTATATCAAGCGTGGAGAAATTACTTTGCTCACCGAATCATTGAAAGCACATAACAACATCCAGCAGGTGTGAAATACATTAGTATGTTTGATACCGCGGATTGCCTGCGACATTAGCTGCAAGAAATTAGATTGTTCCTTTCGGCACTCTTTATTATCAATTCATCTTATACATAGCTGCATTAGAATGCACAGGATTAAGACAGGCACTTAAATGTGTTAAGTATTTTCTGTTTTTACTCTGTTTTCTGCGTATAGTAAGAAGGGGAAATATTGTATTCGACCCAAAATTGCGCTGTCAAGAAATGTTTTGAGGCCTCCTGAATCTCAAAAAAGGCAGTTTAGAAAATGGTCTGTGCACACGCGCGTTTGTCTCTCTCTCTCTCTCTCTCTCTCTCTCTCTCTCTCTCTCTGTGTGTGTGTGTGTGTGTGTGTGTGTGTGTGTGTGTGTGTGTGTGTGTGTGTGTGTGTGTGTGTGAACAGCATAACTCAAAAACGAAAAGTCATTTAAACATCAAAGTTGGTATTTAAGTTTATTATGTTTCAAGGATGTGACACTTCCACCCTAAACTACCGTCTACATGCAAAAGTTTTCAAAAATTTTCATTTTCTTAAAAATGGCTCTAACGATCTTTATTAAAATGACGTATGTTTAAAATATTTTCATGACAAAGGAGCTGCATATTTTGAATTTTCTGAATATAGCCCATGTATTTCTGTTTAGTCTTGATGGCTTTTGCAAAACTGGTAAACCGTAAGATAAACCAAATATTACTATACAAATATATATATAATATATCCGGTAAATACACATGTTATGTCCAAATAAATATTTGTGGAGTGAAGCATTTCGGAGATATTCCTGATTATTTGAGTCAGTTTTGCAGTGCTTAAACTCTTCTCAACTGGAAGGTCATCATTCCCTTTTTACCTCTTGGCCATGCAAAGAGTACAAAATTTCAAAGTTTTAAAAGATTTGAGTATCGATCAAAGCCTACTGCTCTCCCATAGTCCCCTAAAACCTACAAGAAAATTAGCAATGAGATAATTTCTGCAAATGTTTATTTCGACTAAAATGAAGAAGAATAGAGGAGTAAGAGTTCGTAAGAATAGTTAGTTCAAGGGTAGAGAAAGCCATGTGTGTGCAACACAGAATTTTTAGAATTGCAAACAAGCCACATCATAACTGGAATCACGCAAATAATATAGTACATCTCATCGTATTTCCATTTTATATTCAGTTTCCATTTTATACATTATAATTCCAGCTATAGTTCAGTGACCTGAAGCGTCAATCACTGTGCAGCGCGTAACCAATACTGATTAAAATGTCCCCAGCCCCACAACACACTGACTGGTATAAAGTAATGAGACACACACGCCTTTTCCAGCATTATGAAACGGACGTGGGCTTTGACCTCATTCGTTCTTTGCTGGGTGCCATTTTCCATTTCTGCTATGAAATATGAACACTCTTGATTAGAGCTAGGTATAGGTTTCAAAATAAAGAGAGAATATTATGAAAGAATGTTAAAATACAACATTGTGCTATACACGGTGACAAAGAATTTTTGTTCTCTTGTTCTTGATTAAATATCCATTCTTTGAGAAAATTAATTCATTATTTTTTTAATACACGGTGTTTCGCTTAAAACATCAATAAGATGAATTATCATAATTTAGAAACGTATTAACTCAAATGTATATTATATATAAATATATACATGTCTACCACGTACATAACATTACATTCCACTCCAAAATTATAGCGAGACTTCTACTACAAGTTTTGAGGTCACCTAAGTAAACAAACAAGAAACGGGTGTCTATGCGCTCGCGTGCGTCCGTAAATAGCATAATTTAAAAACGAAAAGTGGCTTAAATATAAAATTTGTATCTGAATTCAGCATCTTCCAAGAAGATATCCTCACTCAAAACGAGTTTTCACATTTAAAAATTTGGAATGCTTTGATTTTCTCAAAAACAGCAATAACAATTTTGATTAAAAATATCAGATTTTAAAGATATTGTCATGACAAATCAAAGTATAGCTTAAATTTTTAGAGAATCGGCTAAATCCTTAATTCGGAATGACCTTTGCATAACCCGCAAACCGTAAGAGACTGACAAAAAATAATACTACACAAAAAAGTACTGTTGTTAAAGGAACAATTTATGTGTCGTAACTGTTTCCGAGATATTTTTTATTATTGATTTCAATTTTTGAATACACTTTTCCGAAATAGGAATCGTTATTCGTTTTATTTATGCCCTGGCCATGCAAAGAGAACGGAATTTCACAGCTCATCACTTGCGACCAGCTCTTAAAAGATTTGAGTGTGCCTTAAGCCTACTGAAATTCCCTCTCCCCATTACACCCTTAAGAAAATACGTAATAAGTCATTTCTACATATGCCAATCTCAATCAACATGAAGTAGATAGAAGAATAAGTGCTTGTACAAGGGTGAGTAAAAAACGCCATGTGTTTGTAACATACAATTTTTATTTTATTTTTTATGTTTACTCCTTGACACGCTGTCACAAAGCGACCATCCTCTTAATAATTTGCCTCTCGCTTAAGCGCACTGCATTCCTGTATTACCATTGTACCAAGAAGGATATACCCTTTTTACTCATATGAAATAGGCAGAAGAACAAGCTTCTGTAAGAAGAGTTTGTTGAAGAATGAAGAAAATCATGTGAATGTAGTACATCAGATTTTTCACAATGGATAGTCGTAACAGAATCAAGTGCATAAAACACCAATGCCTGACGGACAGTTTAACGGACAGAGGGACGGAGGGACGGAGGGACGAAGAGACGGAGTGACGGAAAGGTGGAGTGACGGAAAGATGGAGGTATGGATGGAGGGACGGATGGATGGTTAGAGTTAAAGGGCCCGTCAACAGCTAGGTAATTTGGACCCCAGTCAAATATTAAAGTCTAAAAAACTAATTGGGCTGAAAGGTGAAAGCTGAAACTTCAGGTAAACAGTAAATAAGTAAAACGTTAAAACTAAAAGGCTAAAACAGTTATAACGTTAAAAAATCCAAAGGTGCACATTAAAATAAACAGCTATAACGTAATAACAAACGGTAAAACAATAAAACTGGAACTTATTGTGTAAAACACAAGTTAAACTTGTTTCGCAAACCCAATTTGGGAGACGAACCGCAGCACCTTATCTACGGACACCGGGTCGTCACCCAGAATTGACCGCATACGAAAACCCAGGCCAAGGGATTGGCGCTCTCTAGTATATCGCGGACAATCAATCAAAGCGTGCGAGACGAAGAGGTGTACACCGCACGTCTGACACACAGGGGCCGGGTCGTCACGTAAAAGATGACGGTGTGTGGCACCGGTGTGACGTATTCTCAATCGGGTGAGAATGACTTCCGACCGTCGCGAGTTCCTGAAGGATGTCAGCCAGGGTGTCACTATGTCTTTGAATGTCCGCATTGAGCGCCAGATATCTCTTCCCACGACTTTTGCCAGAATGAAAAAGAATGCGCCGGAAAAATAGTTGCACATTGTTAAAAGGCAGAGTGCGTGTGGATAACTCCGGTAGATGACATGCAGACTTTGCAGCCGCATCCGCCTGCTCGTTACCGGGAATACCCACATGGCCTGGGGTCCGTATAAACACAAAGTGGCGTCTGTATTTTAACTATGAGTGCTGAAGTGCCTGGAGACCGCTCAGAGTCGCAGCAAATGATATAATTTCTAGGATCTGAGCTGGAGATGAAGAGTAAGGAATAAAATGTGGCGATCAGCTCGGCAGTAAAAACAGAACTGTCGTCCGGAAGGCGGTACCTGTGAGTCTCACCGTTATACACGAAACTACACACTATAGCACCACCCACTTGGGAACCATCGGTAAATAGCGAAAGGTAATTCCGGTAAAGTCCCAGGAGTTCGGCGCACTGATAGTTTGAAACGAGGTGCTACCTTGAGTTACAAAATATAATTAATGACACATTGAGTTTGGAAGTGTTTGATAGCATACTCGACATCACATTTATCCAAATTTTGAAATGTGTTTAAGATCAGATTTCAACACTTTGCATCGTAAAATCTTAAGTTTGAATTAGGCTGTTTAATATGTATACCTACATTTGTTTTCCAAATTTTTAAATAGTAGTATGTTTTACATACAACAAGTTCTATTATTTTTATGACAACATGGATCTGCGTAATAGAAGGAAATATATATCAGTGTATCTGCATATAAAAGGATTTCTCTCAGGTGGTTTAGACAGCCAAACAGCGAATGGATATTATGCCAGTCATAAAAAGTTGCCATGTAACAGAAATGAACAATTAGAAAAAGTATACGAGAACTAATAATATATACCAAAAAGGGCAAAAGCCAAACTGCTGACCAGTTGCTTATTTAGTGGGATTAAAGCATGAACGGAATTAGTGTGTATTAATATTATCTGTAAGTTAAATATAAAAACCTGAAAATGGTAGTTTTGATAAGTTTTCCAACAGTAGAGGAAACGAACAGTTGTGATAAAAGAGAACAAAAGGTCAGGAACTGTCTTCTCAGCATGGCCCCGTTACGTTGCGTCGGAACTGCTTTACGTCAATACTGGAAATAGAAATCCGAACCGAACGTTATTGAAAACCGATGTCTATCTCTTGACCACTCGGATTTTATTTCGTTTCGTAATTCTTTCTTTTGTAGTTAGCACACGAAGCAGAGATAACTCTGGATGATTACAGACAGAGAGAAGGGAGAGAGAGAGATCCTCTGTGTAGAAATGTTCTAGACTTATTTTTTAAATGCCGGTTGAAAGCCACTTCCAAGAAACTGCTTCTCTTCAGAAGTGAAATTATAAAGTTGCTACGCTTTCTCAGGAATGCTTCAGGCTTCTTCAAAGGAGACCTGGAAAAACTTTCAGCAACTCCCTCGGAGTTTCAGCTTAATTGAATGTTCACTTCATGCAAAACGTCACTTAGTATAATCTAATTATAAGAAAGGCTATGCCGGAAGGTATATCGTACACCCGCAATTCATAAACACGCTGCGAATGGTATTCTGCTGCATCGGGTGCTTTAAATAAAACGCTCATAGCTTCGCCGTCCTCATTATACACTTGTATCAGTGACCTACCGCAGAACCGTTCATTCAACACCTTTAACATCTTTGAATGAGTCGCTGGTGTCTAAGTTCGAAGGATCCACGCAAAAGAAAATCTGACTGCACCTAAACAGCGACGTTCACACTGGACGAGAAGTTGCAGACCACGCATTTTTTTTTTTTTTTTTTTTTTTTGCCATGTCAGGGTATAAGCTCTCTACTGGCATTGAATGTATGGTTATAAGACGTTATTTGAGGCTGACTAGTGGGTGAGAGTGGTCTTTTTTTTTTCTTTCGTCGTTTCGGTCTCTGGGAAGGGTTTGTAGCTGTGAGTAGAGTTCAGGAATTCACTTTTTGATAATTTTAGGGTTTTCTTAAGGGCTGCCTAGCACAAATATGGGGAATTTGTGTCTTTCACCGGGGTCTAAGTCATACTTCCCCAGATCCGGACAACTTGGTTGAAACTGAAGGATAGTTTGTCGAAGAATGGTTCGAAGAGAATATAATAGTCTTTGACAAACGGAATTTAGGATGAATTTGGGATGATTGCGCTTGGGATATACCAAGAAGAGTTTGTTGCGGTTCGGGACTGAAGGATTTCAGCTGATGGAGGCGTGTGTGTGCTGCGACTCCCCAAACTTGGAGACGTATGTAAACGCTGGTCGGAGGACTTGCTTATACAAGAGTAATTTGTTCTGTAATAACAGATGCGATTTTCTCTTGCATAACGGGCATAGCATCGGCATTCTCTTGCTGATGTGGTTGCTGAGGTCTTCCAAGTGTGTCATGTCAGTTTGACGTACAGGGTGATGCCTATGAACATTACTGATGTGGGCTACGGAACGGCCTCCCCCGCCAGGCTGACTGCACCTGGCGTCTATGTCACATTTAGTCAACGGTGCAAGAGTGTGCCACTGCCTTTGCTAAATAACCCTAACCAATAACCATAACAAGTGTTATAAAATGGCGCAGAAAAGAAATGTTTACACTGTCGAATGCATTGACTAAGAGAGTAAGATGAGAGTGAAAGCATTCGGTTTGTCATACAGACCTCTTATCATGATGGTAACCATACCTTATCGACTAGTACAGGACACAGCTTTGAATGGTTTAAAATCTAAGGGGAAAACTTGATGATCGCCCAGTTAAGCGGTGAAGCTCACGCCTCTAAATGCCTTAAAAGCGATCAAAGAACACAGATCCGTATTTGTGTACCTTCTGCCGAGAGAAAAATTCCTCATCCAAGACATTAGAGCACATCTGCTTCTACCCAACACAGTGCTTTAGAAAAACTATTAGCTCCGTTCAACGAGAAAAGAGAAGAAATGTAGCCAGAATTATGCTCACAGGGGCTACGATCGACCGAACATGGACAAAGGAAAATTTTGAGACCAGACACGTGTTCACTAGAATGGCAGGTCATGGCTTCCACCATGCCATCTGTAACAACGTCATATGATGAGCCTGCAACGATATCTGAGTGTAAACTATGTGCTCGCAAATGTGATCGATATCATCAGGAGAAGTGCATCAAAGAATAGCAACTATCAATGACTATGCAAAGAGTCATCTATTTCTCCTCTGTTCTATGTATGTGTCTGTCTGGGTGCCTCATTGGTTAGACGCTGGTCTATTGATCCCAAGGTCGCGGGTTCAAACCCGGCCCACACCGATGGTTTTAAGTGTGCTTAAAAACGACAGCTCCATGTCAGTAGATTTACTGAT
Source organism: Tenodera sinensis (assembly GCA_030765045.1). Lineage (NCBI taxonomy): Eukaryota > Metazoa > Arthropoda > Insecta > Mantodea > Mantidae > Tenodera > Tenodera sinensis. The sequence continues at coordinate 87,609,865 of CM060969.1, read as the reverse complement.
ATGTAAAAGAACTCCTTCGGGATAAAATTCCGGCACACCGGCGACGCTGATGTGATCTTGGCAAATGACAGCGTCGTTAAATAACAAAAATAATTTTAATAATTTTTTTCTGTTCTATGTTCTGCAAACCTATATGACTATTTACCTGCAATTAATATTGGTTTGCAAGACGTCACTTATGTAATTTTGGTTGGTGATCCATAAAGCAACGGGGAATTGCCCAGATTTTGTACTGGGGTATTAATGCTCATAGACTCAAAGATAGTGACATTACTTGTACTTGTGTAGAAAATTAGCATAGATATAATTACATAACTACAAGTAAAGCAATGAGCTTTAGTTAAATGTGTTCTATTGCATTAACAATACTTAATTAATAACAAACACGAAAATGTCCTTAAATCAAACTATCTTTTATTTTATTTTACTACATTTAAATTTAGATTTACATATTGATTGAATATTTTCTCTTATTATATATAACAAAATCGCATTGTATTTAATTCACAGAGTTCTTGATTAAGTTTTTCTACTTAGTTCAAATAAAAATAACATGATGCTAAGTTTCACTACAGTAATTAGTTTAATAACAGTATTTGAGCATGAGTATTTGAAAGGGATAGTACAAAGCCTACACTAAAGGAGGATGGTAACAGCGCTGGAAAATGAGTAGAATGAGCAAATACTCGCTACAGGCAAGCGCAGACCCTCATATCGAGAGAAGTTCAATTACAGTTTGATATGCCTATTGTTTCCATGTGAAGAAGCAGGATGTGAATATGTGAGCGTTATGTACGATACGGAATGAAAAAAGAGTCAAGTGTGTTGTTGACAGGTCTAGCGCAAAACTTGTGACACCATAAAGAATTCTGTTGGGATTAAAATTGATTCTTCAGCAATTCACACACGCGTTTACAGGTGACGTGTACATATCAACGGTGCACTCCCGTATTTTTCCCCATAGATTTTAATAGGCCATTTCAGTTTTGCCCTTTTTTGTCCTTAGAACAGAACACAAACCTGACAGACGATAGACGGGATTATGTGTGAAAAGACAAGCACTATTTTAGATAACTATTACACCGTAACAAGCAGCAACCGAGATCACAGATGGCCGGATATACGAGTACAAGGACTGTTCACATTTCTAATTACACTTCAAACAAATACATTCTACATCAGCTATGACAAAATAGGCTCAAAAGGGCCAATCCACTGAAACATGCTCTTGCCTCACTCCACCGACCATCCTTCACCTTCACCGCTGTTGAGCTTCCGACTCTCCTCATTCAGTTGTTAGTATGGTTTCGTCGTGACGTCTACTTCATGAAGAGTGGTGGAGGGAATTTGATGCAACTTACAAAAACAGGAAAGTTTACTGTTTAATATGCGGATCTCAATTTAAAACTATAGAGCGTTATAATATCAAACGCCAATGATACTGAAGTTATTTATTCACATTTTACTGATATCAAATTTCACTCTCATATAACCTCTCAAAATGAATTAAACTCCCATAATATTGGATTATTAATAATTTAATTTCGTTTATTAAAAACTAGATATCCTAAAACTCGATTAACATTCAATTAGAAGCATAAAGCAAGCTTTGGTGACCTTACAGGTATTTATTTACAATTTCAGAGTACTTTCTGAATGTTAGTATATGTAAACATATAAAAGGGACGATATGATTCCACTTTTAGGGGTTTAGTTTCTTATTAGTTTATTTAATATACGCTATTGTATTTCGTGTTTCAAAGTTTGGACATAATATTGAGTTTAAACTCAAAAAATTTATTACGTTGATCAAATAGTTTTAAAATATTTTAAGGCTAAATAGTAATGGAAGTTTACCACATTATTTACTGTGAAAGAGAAACAATTTAGTATGTTAATCATAAGCTAGCGTAAGAATATTGCGTGCATAAGATGAAGGAAGTTTATACAGTTGAAGATTGTGTAATTTCCCTAACCAGACTGTGATAATTATTGTATGCAAAAAATGTCTAATATAAGCAAAACAGTTAATAAAAGCGTAGACATTATTACTACCTGCAGGTGGAATGCGCTTGTTGTTTCAGAACTACCTTTGTCACTCGACTAGGGATTGTGGGGTGAGTGAGGCAAGTTCCATCGCTATCTCTCCTCGCGTGCCTATTGCCTGATCTACCCACTCAAACATAGGTAAAATAAGAAGAAAACAAGTTAAAGAAGTTCATAAGTATTTATAATAGATGTTCAAAATGATGAGATTGGACTTCGGAGTATACTTGATAATATCACAATAATGATTGTTGAGTTCTTTCAAACATATCAGATATATCACGAATAGCATCAAATGCTACAAAGATTCTGCCCAAAGGAAAAAAATGAAAAGGGGTTAGTTCTGGTGAACGTACTGAGCATAATATTGGCGCTCATCTTCTACTAATCCAGCGATCAGGATACGTAACACTTGGGAAAGCCCTTACAACACCGGCATAATGCGCAGGTGCTCCATGGCACTGGAACCACACTAATAGGCGCATTTCTAAAGGAACATCTCCCGGAAGTCCTGGAAAAGTATGTTGTAAAAACTGCAGGAAGATATGGTCCATTGAACGTGGCGGAGATAAACAGCCCCCATTCACACCACCAGCCCAAATGTTCACTGCAAACCGTTGCAACTCTAATAGCTCTAGGGTTTCCTGTGCCCAAATGTGACTTATGTCAGCCCTCTCGTGTACAAACCTTCTCCTCCATTACAGTATAGTTATAGGAAATCTTCGTTAATCAATGTATTTTTTATCTTTCTTTTGTTTACACACACATATTGGCCTTCAGTCACCAAGGATCATTTAGCCATCTAGATGACTGATTCCATTTTTGCTAAGCTCACAAAGACGCACACACTAATTTACTTTCTCATTGGCAATTCCAGGCACATCTCACACACGCAACCACAAACACGCATGCCCGAGGCGGGACTTGAACCCGCAACCTTCTACGTGGCGGAGCGCCAAAGACACGCGGCTATGAGGGCGGGTATCAATGCACATATGAAAGTGGACGAACTTTATTCGGGGTGGATAATCTGGCGCCAGTGCTTGAACTTGTGTGAGATGATACGTACATATGACATTGCTGTTCCCACAGACTTTTAGAAACCGAAGACTGGCGTCTATGCATTGCATATTTTATAATGTGCTGTCAAACTAAAAGTCCTTCCAATAAACGGAGCACTTTAGTATATGATGATAGCTATGATTGATAACCAGAACCACAGTCACGAAGTGCTGTATAATATACGACAAAATTCCTTACCGTTTGGGTAACAAAATGCAGGTTTTGAGCTAATGATGATAGAAACAATGTCAAAAACAGAATACGAGCGATATTAGAAAATGCATAGAAAACAGATATTACCATACCAAAGGGAGAACAAGGATCTAAGTGATAGAATTTCATCTAACCCGACGCAGCATTTGAAAAACGTCAAATCTCTCTAACCCGACGCAACATTTGAAAAACGTCAAATCTCTCTAACTCGATAACAAGACGCTTGCGGACATACATTCACTGTAAGAAAATATCCAAATATAACCGCTGAATCACGCCTTAAAATTATTCGGTGTTATTCTGAACCACTGTATATAAATCAAGGCCCATTCCGTGTCGGAGGCCATTTTATCATTGACATTGCAGTCATGGAATGTCCCGAATTCCTTTTGTGGTTTATTGTGCTGGCTGGTTTGTTATTCTTGTCAGGTTGATCTTCAGAATATGCTCATTCCATGCTACTGTGTTTTAGAGATGTCCTTTGTTTTAAGTAAGAGGCACATTTATGGTCTGATAGTTTCATTTCTGAAGTGGTCCTTATGGGTGCATCCAGCTACTGTTCTCAGAAGTTTCATTTCTCCTGTTCTCCTTAACTTCTATCTGACCTGCCCACTTTTCTGATCCCTACATCAGTGTGGAGTTTGTAAAAACAGTGTGTTTTATTTTAATATGTGCTTGCTTTAGATCATATGTTTCTTGAAAACTACTTATTTTGTGTATTATAACTTCATCCAAATAAAATGTCACATCACATAACTAAGCAATACTGCTTTTTTCAATATTTATATTTTCTACAAATCTATATGGCCATTTTCCTGCAATTAATATATTACTAAAAGATTCAGAATCCGCCGAAGGTATTCTTTGACGTTCTTTATGCCATTGGTTACCCCAATAACCAGTCTAAAAGAACGATGGAACGAATTTTCATCTATGTGCTTCATAGAATAGCTGTTGCAAGTTATGGAATACCCAGGTTATCGCGTTATTAGATATTTACTTGGAAACTGAGTTAAATTAATGATGGTGCTGTATTGCAATTAAATTCAGGTGTGAATAGACCTTAACACATAACCAGAACTTAGTCTGCAAGACGTCAGTTGTGTAATTTCGGTTGGTGATCCATAAAGGAATGGGGCGTTGCTCAGATTTTGTACTGAAGTATTAACATAAAGGTGTTCATAGATTCAAACATCTTTCTGCTTCCGTTAACGAGCAAATACTAGCACTTCATAGTAGGTTCAACAGAGTTCAGTGGTGCTCATCCTTTACATTTCGTGTATATGAATATCAAACATTGCTAAAAGCTTGCAAGAAATGATAAATATTTGTACTGGTATGGGAAGGGAATGCCCTAAACTTCTAGGTAGGAGCAGAATGGGAGGAAGTGGGAGCTCGCAGTATGAGTTGCAGCCTTTACGACCGTATCTTAATTAAACACCTGGGACTTTAGACAACTTAAGGGTCCCCCACACAGGTCTGGTCGGATTTATAATACTGCAAAAGGAGATACCGAGCGACATGCATTATCTTACATTTGCAGGTTCACAAAGAATCGACCACTACGCAATAATTTCTGTTGCTTTAAGAAGAGGTGGTTTGTAAATTGCGACTGAATGTGTCTATGGATGTTGCTAGCGAAACGCCGAAATTTTAAAAAGCAAAAATTTAAACCGACATTAATCCTAATCAGTCGTTTTGCTACGACTGATGTAGCGCTTTGCACTCGTTTTTAAGGCACGCGTAAGGCACAAGTCGCATCCAAAGGGCTACCCCAGCGTTCGGAAGTTTTTGGACAAGCTCATGTCTGGACCTATATACTTGCAACACGCACTTGTTCGTATACAATATCATTTTGTTTAATCCGCTAGTTCTCGAAGAAACGGAAAGAAGCATCCCCATTTTGTTAATTTTTAAGAGCTAAAATTCGAAAAAAATTGTGTTCAAAAACTATTTTGTCGCTTTAACTTCGGTTACGTACTACTATAGCGGTTGCTCTCATACGCCCTTGAAGCTCCAACACATGAGCATTTAAATGGCACAGTTATAATCAATAAGGTTGAAATTTTCACAAACTCAGAGAAAATGATCTTGAAAACTGGGATATGAGTTTTACTACACTTTTAAGCTACTTAAGATATGAAATAGTTAACTTCACACTTGTGAAAACATGTTACCTCGTATTACAACGGTTCCAAATGACCTTATTCAAGCCTTACTCCAGGACTTAAACTACCAACAGCGGGGTGGGGAGGGGTTTACTTATGACCAACCCTTATAACAAAATAACTGAGAAACTTTTAAAGCAAATTGGATCTTATATCTTGTCATGTTTATAAAGGTGATATGTAACATTGTTTAACTGTTCCTTTTTTACATGAATCGCATTATACCGACGGGGCAGCACTTTATTACCACCCTAATATTTTAATGTTTCTCAAAAAGAGCAATGAAAACTTTGAAACAATTACGCGATTCAGTAATAGAAACAGTGAGTGAGAATAACTATTAACTACACGCCTTTCATAACAAAATTAAAATACAGGTTTTAAAAAATTACAGAAGGCGTGCATGAAGTAGGTATCTTCTTTGGTAATGCTAGTGTTAAACCCGACTCACTCACTTAAAAGTTTTCATTTTTTATTTTCAATATGGTGTGCAACATCTGATTATTTAGTATAATAAAAGTAAAGTATATTTTTTTTTCTAAATTATTAAATCTCGTAGGGGTTTGAAATTTCAAAAAACCTACATGTTGAATTTCCCTATTTATGTAAGAAAAATATGTGGCAATTTACATAGGTACCATGATTCTGTCCACAGTTATCCCACTGTTACTTCAAACCGTTTGTACCTAAGGAGGTGCAAGTTCACCAATATACAAAATAATTATGAAATTGTATGTCTAGAATAATTTAATAGTTTGCCAGATTCCCCGAGAAACTCTTCCATTGGTCATTTTCAAAGGAAGATAAGAAGTGTTTAAATTTACAATACTCTATAAAGTCCAGGAGGTCTGTTTTATTAATTGGACATAAAATAACTTTATTTTATTTATTGGCGTTGCTATATATGCATGCACGTGTCATTGGCAGTAAATACAACACCTAATATACCACAAATATGCTAGAAAGGTATGTGACAAACTTTTGAAAACATTATTTATATGACTCAATATTTAGAAGTTTCAACTATGATATCCAGTTTACATGCTCCCTGAGTAAAGGGGATAAGTCGCAATTTACATGTTTAATTTTATCTTACCCAGTATTAGATCGTTATTTACAAATCCCAGACAAGACTAGGATGCTGTTCTAATGTCATTAGCCAGATATTTTTCTGGGTTTTACTTCATCCACTACGTTATGAATCACCTTGCTGGCGGATCGCCCCACAATTTTTAATAGTCCGGTGCTGAAATAATGGCTAGCGAAAATAAATTGCAGCAAAATTCTGACGAACTAGAGCAATATCTATTGTATGAACAGGCAAATTCCATGGATGTGCAGTGCATTTGATCTTTTTTCGTACATTCGTGACCCGAAAAGCGAAACAAATTAATTAGGATGTGCTACGTGCTGTAATATGAATTCCAGTGGTCTGCTCTTTTGGAGGTTAAAATCCACGGGTAACCACTAGAATTATTTTCCTTCTTCAGTGCAAAAGTGGTTTAGATTTGCTTATTAAAGAGGAGAGTGAAATAACAGCTAACGTAACTAGCGGTACAGCAATTTATGGATCCAGAGTAAAGTAGAATAACTGACTCCTAGCGCAACAGCCCTGATGAGCCAAGGATTACCGCCGGACCGCTGTGTCCCCACCTCTGCCCACTACAGGTGTCATAAGTGGAGTGTAGTACCAGAGGGTGGGATGTGGTCAGCGTCCCGAGCCCTCCCGGCCGATTATGTTGCCTTCGCAATACGGTGTGACTACTTCTTTATCAACTAGCTCCTCAATTGGGTCCTCCGGGGCCTAACGAGGCAGAGTGCACCCCGTTCCAGACCTCCCAGCGGGAGAAAATCCCCGCGCCGATTACACCTCTAGTTGCCTGTTGCATGCACGCAGGTATTGTGGGTTTCAGTTTGTATGAAAAAAAGCTTTAAATAATAAAATATCACTTAATGCTGCCTTATGTTTGTAAGTTATAATAGCAATGTTATTCTGCATTTGTTTATGATGTTCACTAAAGCACATTCTAACGAATAACAATTTGTGTTTTCATGAAAGTCACATAATTGAATTAGTTAAGTGAAACGACACTTCTACGGCAAACTATCAGTTCTATTCAAATTTGCTAAACGTAAATGTACCTTCAAATGGCGGTATTTAATGCTGAGACCTTCACCACTGAAGTACAACCGAACACTGTGGTGTCACGAGAGCAAGTTACTCCACGCCCAGCGTCAATTGATACGACGCGATACAGTGGGCAGTGTTTACCGCATAATCGGTAAAACGCCGGGACTGCATAACTTATCAGTCCGTAGGCTGAGAAGATTCACCCCGTATGCTTGTGGGCCAAGAAGATATACTAAATAGTGCGAAGTATGCCACAATATCCATTGATACTGCTATTTCAGTGCATAGCCAATGCTGTCATCTTCATGTCCTTAGAGTGTAAAGGATCGCAAATACAGAATATGTGTTCTCTGAATGTCCTAGAAATGTATCTTTCATTAATACCTTCGTATTTTTCTTACCATTGTTTACGGATGTGGCAGATCGAATAATAACGTAGATAAATCGAAAACGAGTTGCTTTTAAGAAACTGATATTGTGATGTGGCACTCCAAAAGACGCTCAAATTCTAGCTACTTCCCACCACTGCTAGTAAATACGTGACCGACGACAATGGAGTGGTCAGAACAAGGACGACAATGAGTGTGGCAGAACAAAACGTTTCCAAACTGTTTGCGAAACTGCGGACTACCGGCTTGTTTATGAGAGATTCGAGAAAAGGTGAATTTTGAGAACAATCCGAACTACATCATTGTGACCTACATAAACCAGGCGAGACGGCGAGAGAAGTGAGTTTTTGTAATGGAGTCGCGAATATTAAACGGGACAGCTGTTAGCTGTGTGTGAGTGTGGGGAGATGGGGGGGGGGGGGGGACTTTGCGCATGCGCGCGCGTGCGTGTGTACAGTCGTCGTTGAGAAAAATACGAGTGTGTGTCGACCGGCACAGTTTTGGGATATTTAATAGTCGCTTCCGAGTTGTTCGCTGTGTGAATCAGTTTTATTGAGTGCGATCGTCGAAGTTGGCAGTCAGAGAGAACCGAACTGATAGACTGTGAAGTATATGTCAAGGTTACTGTCGGACAGAACAGCTGTGAGTTGTAAGGTCACGCCAATTCTAGACTGTCTTAACGATAAACAAGAACTCTGTTTTTGTGGTACTATTTTAGAAAAGAAATAAACTGACCAGAAGAGCAGCAACTGAACTTGATATTTGTTACAAAATAGTATTAACTCCTGAAAAGAGGTAATTCTAACGTTTGAGGATGCAACGTATGACAGGGTACTCCATATCTCTCCTTTCAATAGAATATCGCCTAAGCACGCCACTGTGAGCAGCTCTAGTCACACCGATTTTAATTCATTTGTAGGATTTTTCTATTAATTTGCCTACTTATGGATTAAAATAGAAGTCTTCATAATATGAGGAGGTTTCTAAATTCATCTTTAATCTATCGATAATAGTACGTGGACGAATGTTTTGAAGCTCTCTGAGCCGCATAAAATAAAACACATAAGAATTGAGAGAGAGAGAGAGAGAGAGAGAGAGAGAGAGAGTAGTAAGGGTGAAGGGGAGAGAATGGGAGAGATTTTATAACAACTGACTACTGATTTTGATTAATACGCCGTGTTGATAGAAGTGATCAAACTGTGAATAGCCTGCGAAGTCCTTTTCATTCCTAATAAATCTACTTTTGGCAAACCATAACATATGGTAAAAATTGATAAAAGTGTAGAATCTTAATTTGTATAAACACAAAGTATTGTAAATATATTTTGTATAGGTTAACCGTTTACGACATCTGAATATTTTTACATTTTTGAAGTGCTTAATCAGTATTCTTTTATTTCTCGTGCTTTCATAGAAAGAGTTTAGAATTTCAAAACCGTATGTAGCGGTTAAATATTTCATTATGGCTTCAGCCATCTGTATCTACCTTGTATGTGCTAAGAAATCCATAATGAAACCATTTCTGCATGAAGTGATTGAAAAATAAGCTGTGATTGTAACATATCCGGCCTTTTCTTGTGCAGATTAAGTGAACTATTACACAAAGGGAACATTAGCCTCATGCCGCTGTTTTTAACGCTACAATGCATGCCATTTAAGTTTAAAATGCTCGCACTCCAGTTCACCCCTTTCTACTTGCAAACTAATTGTCCAACCTAACGTTCAGTGATATCAATTAATCTTGTAGAAGGTTCACAAGTCAGCGACAATGGGAAGTATTTGCACCATTGGTTTAAAAACGTGAGCCATGGGTACAATATAGTTCCTTACAAATCTATTTGTTTTCAATGAAATGCCACGCAGCTTAATTCCTAATGTATCAAGTAAATACTGATATCATACACAATATTCCTACAAAATGGATTGGTCTGGAAGAGTGGGTACCGCTCTTGATTTTTGTAACTAAGAGATACTTTCAACACCAGAGCATTTGATTTGAAGGTAATACCTATAATCATTAGTACAGAAAACTTTCGCTTAGGTATTTCAAGCGTTTGTCAAAACCAGTCCTAGTAATCAGCAGAGAACGGATTTTGATGTACTAAAAGTTTAAATTTTATAGTACAAGTAGTTCGAGAAGCTTGATATCACCGCAGATTTTCCATTTGTGTTTCGAATAGCCAGTATATTTCAGAAGTCGGTATATTACCGTAGGTTTCCCTGAACTGAACTGAACTGAATGGGCCACTGGTGTGAAAGGTGTTTCCCTTGTGTAGGAGAACAGCTTTGAGAAAAATATAAAAAATATAAATTAAAATGCAAACATATCTTGTTTCAATATTAGAAAATTGTAAATAATTACATTAAAAAAACTACTCGCCAATCAGAAGCAGTGGTGGGTTGAAACTATTCCTTCTTGTAGTGAACCACGGAAAGTTTTCCATCACAAATCTATGTCGGTTATCTGTATAGAAACAATGCCGGGAGAAACACCTTTCAACATACAAGAATATTTCATATTTCACCAAAGAAATGTCACTGGCACACACATTCTTTATTTCACCAACGTCTTCTTTCCTTCCAAAACCTTGACCGTTTAACATATAGTGCGAAATCAACCATTTTTTACACACTTTTAACTTTCTGTTTAATACCTACCACTTTAGAACCTCCCAGTGAATGAATTTATTTTTCTGAATGCCATGCACTTCATTAACTTCTTCAGTTAACATTCTGGTAGTTCTAAATTTTGTTACAGAGCGAAACAAAAAACTCCAATTGGCGCATTCAATTTTTTAATTTACCTACTGTCGTTGAACAAATTCTGAAGAATTTCAATTCAAGAACGTCATCCTTACTTAGTTCAATCATGTGTGGAGAGTTTACAGAAAGGTCTAAGGGTGTCTTGTTCATACATGGAACAGCACCCATAACGAAGGTTAAAACGCAGTCAAATTTCACGTCGTCATTACAACTGCAGAAATTCATCGAATTACTGAGCCATTCTTAGATGATTCGATGCTGACATTTCTCTATATACTAATAGAAAACACCACTTGGAAACTGCTTCATTATTTTCTAGCACACCTACCACAACATTACCACTTTTTACCGCTGGAGTCTGGCGACTTGTCAGTGCTTACCCAATTTTTTTAAATTCACGCTTGACTCTATCTTTCTTAGCAATTTTTACAAACTGCACCACATAAAGTTTACTTAATGTTGATTCTTCTGGTGTTTCAAAATTTTAGTATTTTTTAAGAAAATGTAAGAGCTCTGGACCTCTCAATTTGTATACAGGAATGTCACATGAAAGAAAAGTTTGGTATAAAGGTGCATAATATTCGTAACTCTTATAAGCTAGGAAATGTGAAGGGAAAGCTGCTTCATCTAAAACTACTTGTCAAGAAGTTGTTCGTGAAGTTTTTAGTACGTGCTGCAAGACTTGAGACCATTGGTCTGCGTTTACTGACTTACCGCATTTTTGACTGAATCGAATTCTTCCGTGACATACATATATCAATAAACTCAGCAACATACTGTTGCAGACGAAAACAAACAACTTACTTTCGGCATTACATTTCCGACCACTTCACTTAAAATATCATACTGCATAAACATTCAACTTTATATAAGGCAAGGGCAATGACTGGACTGTTGCGTACGTTGCGTCAACCATCCACATCAAAATAGGGGATTCCCCTTTTAGAATGCGAGGCAGCGCGTGTAGTGGAGGTCACTCACTACGCAATACGTTTACGAATGAAGTCCTTCAAATTACGTTCTCATACAATATATGAGAGCTTTTATTCATTTTAAAAGTATATAAAAAAGGAAAAATAACAAATTACTTTCTTTTAGAAATTATTTAAAATATTTATTTACACAAAACTATTACAAAAATATGTATCGGAAATGGAACCCGGGTCTCCTGGTTAGCAAGCAGAGCGCTATCACCGCGCTAAGCAGAAAACCAAATCTTAGTTATCAGCAATTTCTCACTGGGCGGCTGTCGGACGATTAAAATGTCAAAATCAAGGGCCAATATGAAGTAGCGCTTCATACGCGTAAGTAATATTGAAAGCAGCGTCAAAGGGAACTGAAGAAAAGTAGCTTCCTCAAAGAGATGCCCATGCAACTCACATTAGGAGTTTTCCAAGCGCAACGTGATGTTACTCAGAATTTCTTCTGTGAGAAGTCTACAAGTTTTCAGTCTGAATGTCAAATGCTTGCATAACATATTCATAAGGCGGTGAGTAGAAATGTCTAACTTCACAAGACTTTTATGCTTCCGGAAACTTTACTAGTGAATGAAAGGAGAGTGTATAGATGAAGAAGAAGGGGCATTAGACCAAATATAGGTATATTCTACAAAGTATTCAATATATTTATGTTCACTTTAAGGAATATTTCATAGTTGTACATACTCGTATTAATGATAAGCCTCATGTTTAGGGCATTGGCATATTTCAAAGAAAATTAAATGCCTGAATTCATCTTTTAATTAGCTATCATAACTGGATTATGAAGGAGGTAAAATAGCTTCTACTGAGAATGCAAATCATAAACGCACAAACTCCCGTATAAGGGAATCGCTCAGATTCGCTATATTGCACATATACATGATTCTTTTATTGCTTAACTATAAATTATGGATAATAAACACCATTTAGGTAGCATCGTGGTTGAGCAGTTATACCTTTTTCCTACCATCTAGGCGGTCCGTGTTCGATCCCAGGGGCCTACATATGGTATTCGTGGTGAAGAAGCAGCGTCTGAGTGAGATTTATCCGGATTCTCCGGTTTCCCCCGCCACTCATTCCACCAACTGCTCCATCATCACTTTTCCAATCATCCATTTCACCTGCATTTCATATCATCTTCTTCCTCACTATCATACCTGGTGCTTGGCTGACCACCCGCTTCCAAGTCTTTACTCTGTTTGGTCCATAGGTTCCTGTGCTTCTTGACAGGCGTCTGACCCTAGGCACTGCCTTGTGAGTCCTAGGGGGTGTAAGCTCTACATAAAGGGAAGATAACCAGACAAAGAAAGATAGAATACTACTTAAGACTGCAGATATTATTTAAAAACAATTATGTCAATTATATGCACAGTTCCTTTTAAACAAGTAATGCGACATTCACACACGCATCCCATCAGAGGCATTAAATGAACAACGCTTCTGCTGTTCTTGTGCTGCCAACATTGACACTCTGAACGTAGCAAAAAGTTGCCACTGATTTAAGCCGCAAATCATAGTCGGGGTATGTTTTTTATAACCAGAGGAGTGTACCAGTTGCGGCTGCGTCAGGGCATAGCCGTAGGATCTGTGAAGCTAAACCCCCAATGATTAAGGGTAGCGTATACACTTATCTTTTATTCTGGTGGTGTTTACAGGGCAACCACAGCATTTAGGAAGCATCGTCAATGCACATACTTGAACTTACTTTGGCTGCGTTTTCATATTTTGGCGTCATTGGCTTAGTGACCTTTGGGCAATTCTTTTAGCGAGATTTTACTACTTTCGTCTCAACTTTCTGCTATAACTGATGTGGTTAAGAAGGGTCATCAGGTGGGTTACATGACTTCGTTTGGGCAACATCCGGTGCTTAAAGCGTTCCTTATCTGCTGGAGATTCTTACTGAGGCATCCTGTACTCGCTTACGTTACAAATTATCACCATTACTTTATTCTATATTGTCGCGGAACCGTTATGAACATTATAGGTGCTACAGATTTAATTATATTTGTTACCGTGGAGAGGACCGATCTGGTTACAGGCGGAGGCCCACGTGCAATGGCCAACCGTGTGGGGATCCCTGCCAAACAAGTGTGCTGTTAGGTTCATTTCTGTGTATTACGTGCAAATTTCACACTATGTGGGGTTCCACATAGCACCCCCGTTAGTATGTGAATGCTGCTAAGCTGCCACGCGTTACATGCGACTGAGTCAAGTGCTACTTCTTGGTAAAGTCCAGGCTGCGATATGAAACAGATAAAACTATATTGCCGAATATTTAATATAGCCTTAGTTTGCTTTAAGAGAACGATCCGCCATTGGAGTCTTCAACAAGCATAAATCATGGTGATTATTATCTATGCTTATTAACAGAAATATCTAATTGAGAGAGGCTCAGATCTACAGTAAATTTTGTAGTAAAGAGAAGCAATACATTTGCCTACAACTGAGTTTTAGCTTTGTCTTGAAGGGAAACCTTTTGATTATATAAATATTGAAAATATAATAATTAACAAAGTGTGCGAAAATTATGTGAAAATGTTAGAAAACGTAGACGCAAGAAAACTATTCATACATATATTAACATTACAATTCTCTTAGATTCCGAGCTAAAACAACTGTTTGGTTATACACTAACTTAAATTTTCTTTGATGTTTACCTCTAGTGAACATTCCACCCAAGAACTAGATATTGAGATTCCATCGAAAAAGTCTGATGCGTTGCACTCACATACATTTCTCTACTCTTGTACTAACCATTCTTACAAACTTTTATTCCTATATATTCTTAATCTTTGTTGGGACAAACGTTTGTACAAATTATCTTATTGCTTATTTCCTTGTAGGTTAAAGGGGATATTACAATACAGTAGGCTTTGAGCGATAGTCAGATTTTTTAAATCTTTGAGATCACGTTCTCTTTGCATGCTTAACATATAAAACAATGAACAACGATGTTCCATTTCACGAAATTTTTGTTTTTCGACTCTGTCACAAATAAGAAATATCTCCGAAATGGTTCACCCTACAAATAATTTATTTAGACATAAATTGTGTCTTTTAGCAAGATCTAAATTTTTTGTAGGGTAAGATTTGGTCTGTCTCTTATGGTTTACGAGTTACTCAAGTCATCCAGAGTAAACAGGACTACATAGGTGCAGACAGAACATTCAAAATATACTGCTCATTTCTCATATAATTGTCTTAAACATATTACACTTTAATCAAAATCATCAGAGCCATATTCAAGAAAATCAAAATTTCGAAAATTTTCCATGTAAAGGGTAGTTTAGGGTGAGGCTATTTTCTTCAATCTTCGTGTCGCATCCTTGAAAGAGATAAAACTTAAATACCAACTTTGGTTTTTAATCGACATTTGGTTTTTGAGTTTTGCTGTCCACACACGGTCTTTTTCTAAAAATGCTGTTCTTGGATTCAGGGCGTCTCAAAACATATATTACCGGTGAAATCTCGACATCGAATTTTAGGGTGGAATACAATACTTCCTCCACTTACCAGTAGAGAAAGTATAAACGGTTTGAGGTCGCTTAAATCGAGGAATTTAACAGTATTTTTATGTCCTCTGCTAAGTACTTGGTAGACAGAGGAACAATTGCATTAAGCCCAAAAATTCGTTATCGATCTTTCCAAATTTTCAGGCTCTCTGAATAAAGACAATAAACGGTGTGTGTGCGATCAATGATAAACTTGGTACTTGATTTAAGTATCTTCCAAAGATACAGTACAAAGATTTAAGGGACAAAGTAGAACCCTGCTGCCCCAAGCTACATTTACGTGGGAAAATAAGTTTTATTTGTTTGTATTTTGTCCAAAATGAACAACATTTTAAATAAAATAGCTTTTAAGGTGCTTTCATAACAGATAAAATGTAACTCATAACTTTTCTTGGCCTATGATGCTCTCTTCATTCGGAAGGAATTCTGTAAAAGTGTGCAGTAAACTACGAGGGAGAGCGAGATAGAGATAGAGAGAGAGAGAGTGAGTGAGTAAATGACAGAGTGAGTGAGTGAGAGAGAAACAGAGAGAGAGAGAGAGAGAGAGAAAGAAAGGAGAGACAACTTAGTATACGAAAATATAGATCTATTTAAAATACAATTTATTTCAAATATGTAATGTGTCATGTTTTGAAGTGCAGTCACCATGTATAGTGGTTTCTCACGATGCCATGGGAGGTCAGCTATTTAGAAAAATATCCATTTGCATATCTGTGAATAGAATAATTAATAAAACGAAATTTGGACTAAACTCAACAACATGAAAATTTTCAAGAGAATTCTGCCACTAGTTTATCTTTACATGTTATTCTTGATCTGATTAAAATGGCTCTTTAGATTTTGATTTAAACAGCGTATGTTTAAGATACTTTCATGAGAAATACAATTTCTATTTTGAAGTTTCTGCGAATACATTGTGAAATTGTTTTCATTCGAAATACATTTTATGTAATTTTGTATAATTTGTGAATGTTACTAAATTTCAATAAAATACGCAATTTATGTAAAATTGTTTGTCCCATTAACCATTTTGAGACGATTTTCCCGCTTTCTCATTATTTTTTTTTCAAATTTGGATATTTTGGCCCCCCTGTAAATTCATATTCACAGTCTGAAGCTATTTCCAGATTTTCAAGGAGATCCTTGACATTTCAGTCTTTGCATGAGCACGAGGAAAAGTAAAACTAGGGTCCTTACGGTAGGATATATAGTGGTTTATGAGATAAGAGGGATACACTATAAATAAGATAATAAAACATAAAATATTGCTAAATGAATATTTGAATAATTATGTATAATAACATTCCGATTACAATATACTTATGTATATTCCCTTTCATTTATAAATAACCGTTTTCCTTATTCGAACATTCCTTCTAGTTTAGACAGTGAGACTTGAAGACATGTAGATTGCGATCCTCGTCAGTATTTTGTGCTTATAGTTATGTTATAACAATTACACCTAGCAATAAGCATGCTTTTGCAGATATGTACCTGCGTCTGGGCAGCTGATTTGCTCGGATTTTAGGGGATGAAATATTGGTGCCAATGAAAGTTCATTCACCCAGGTTTTGATAAATTAGCCTGAGAGCGGTGACAGAACAATACACAAGCCCATTGATGGGCATTACTCCTAGAAATATGAGAAATAAATTAAACTTAGATGTGGGACCTGACCAATAAAATGAGGTAACGGTGTAATCGAGTGCCCTAAATCACTCAATGAGAAAGTCGATAATGATTTACAATTGAGTCTGTTGTACTAACTCGCCTTTCCACGTGTTTCATGCTACAGGTGCACAATTCGACTGTTATACCAAATAGCATTTTTGACTCGTTGAGCTTAAACGTTTGTGAAGAATTGAGGTTTTTGGTCTTGTAAGAGTGGAAATATGTTTACGAATTTATGTTGAAACCTAACATCATGTTGTAAGTGAAAGGAGTAAATCGGCTTTTGTACTGTCAAGTGATGTTATCTTAAGTTACGACTAAACATTGTGCATAAGAAAAGACTAGGTGTATTCACAAAGACTAAAAAACTTGAAGACGTTTTGTATAATATCCGATAATCTTCAATAAACATGAGATAGATTATAGAACATTCCAAAATATAACTGTGACAGATTTAGCAATACCATACCATTTTTATTCTTAACTTACCTCCTACATCATTGAAAGTCACAATAGCTTCCAAATTCCACTAATATCCGTTGAGCTGTGCCAGGAGATGGGAATCTGGTATTTGAAATCTATTTTTCACATTCTATTTGCTCCATTACACAGAAATGTTCCTCGAAAACGTATATTGAGGCAAACATTGCCATTATGTGAGCGCTAAATGCCCTAAGATAAGGACACCTGAATGATTCCTAAGCGCTCTTTATAAAGTCATTAAAAACTGTATCATTTTGCAATGTGTGTAATTCCACCTGAAACTGAAAATATACAGCTTTTATTTCCTGCCATAGGCTTGGCAAAAGAACAAATTCATGTACCAAGCTTTTAAAATCTTTGAATGTGTGAGTTGTAAATTCATACTCCAGCCTTCCTATTAGTTCAACTTAAAAAAAAAAAAAAAAAACTTTGTCCAGTCATTCTTCTTTGAACTTACGGTGGTTGTAATGCATGATTGCATTGTCAAATGTTCTAATTTTCCCGTAAATTGGCTGCTTTTATTGACAACTACGCACAACTACTGAGGCCATCTGATAAAGTTGGTACAATAAACTTTCCCTGCAAATTCCATTACTGACTAATCGTATTAGTTGACGTTTATTTCCCTTTCTTTATTAATTCATAGATTTGTGTTAACTGTTTTGAAATATCGATGGGTTTCTTAAAAGGTTTATGGTAGATCAAGATTAGGTGTGTATTATTTATATATATATATATATATATATATATATATATATATATATATATATATATATGTCATTATACATTCGTTATACAAAAAAGAGGTTAAATTATTGCAAAGGTGGTATAAACCAGATATAATTGAATAATGAAGCAAAGCATCAGTGCAATTTCAAGACTTTTGTAACAGGGTCTTTTGTAGGTATCGTGACAGATTCTATAGATCTATCACGGTGAATGTTTACTACTACTCTCCTATCCTTAATTGCATTTCATTTATAATTGGAGCTGGATTTCCTTTGATCAGGAGTGACTGATCACGATTCATGAACTAGCTGACAAGAATGAGCTCGCTCCGCACTGTAAACGTCTCGAAGCTGACGAGGACGGGATTATCGCATTAGCGCACTGCACCGCCTTCTAGCGAACTCTAGCTATCGTACAGTACACTTAGAACATGATGGAATTTGATAAATGCATTAGACTTTGCCACTACCCTCGGTTCAGTAGCAGTGCCAATATAGTTTCGTATACCTAATTTGCAATTATCGTATGCATTATTATCCTCTAAGCTGCTATACTCTATCCAAAAATCACAATTAAGATTTCACTGGAAATAAATTTTAAAGTCCACTGAACCCCAAAATACAAATAATGTTTCGATAAAGGTTCGCATGAGTACGTCACAAATAACTAAATATTCTGAGTGTTACAATAAACACACTTTCCCTGTTTTAATTTGTACAACTTTTACAAGCTCGTAGAGCACTTCCCTCTGGCGCGGAGGACCCGGGCTCGATCCTCGGTACCAGCATGGGGATTTTTTTCCCCCGCTGGGAGGTCTGGCACGGGGTGACCAATTGAGGAGCTACTTGATGGGGAAGTAGCAGCACCAGGTCGTAACTGGCGTAGCTGGCCTGGAGGGCTAGGGGCACTGACCACGTCCCATCCTCCAGTGCTGCACTTCACCAATGACTCCTATAGTGGGCAGAGGTGGAGACGCAGCGGCTGGGCGGCCTGGGCTGTTGCGCTAGAGGTTTATTTTTTATTTACAAGCGTGCAGTAAAGAGACTAAAAAAGAGTAGCCACTTTCCGCTTGAGAAAAATATTAACTATGTGAAAAATCAAATCAATAACAACGAACATCTGGGAAACTGTTAACACCACAAAAAGTGTAATTTCACATAAATTCTGAGTTTTAAGGAGGTACAAATTTTTTTGTAGTAAGAGAAAACGTCTTACATTTTGCTTAGTAATAGGTACAAAAGTAATTCGATATGAAAAGGACTTCACAGGCTATTCTCAGAAAACACAAGATGCACATTTTTTATGCAAATATCCTCAATATAGCCAAAATCATTTTTAATTGTTCCACTTTAATTCTAAAGGTCATATATCATAGTGAATTGGACTGGACTACAAGCGGAGGGGATTCCACACTGTGGGCACTCAGAGCAATTGTATGTAAGACCCTTGGGGGTAAGGGATGAGCAACCTACGGACGTGCTGGAACCTGGATGAGAGACCAGGATCCCAAATGCAATGAACTAAAAGGTTTTAAAATATAACATGTAAAGTAATTATTTCTTATTTATATGCATTGAAATTATTTTTGTTAGCTTTACATTGCGGTATAGTTTTATAAATTGTTTACAGTAGTTTGAAAAGTAGAGCCAAGAGCCAAATCAGGTCGCTCGGGTTTACCCGGGCGGGATGTATGCCCACGTTACCTATCCATTTAGTATGGATTTACCCGTGAGGTATGAAAGGTGTAGTCAATTTGTACAAGCTATTTGTGTCAGTGTCAGCCAATGGTGATGATTGGTTACTCTCTCTTGCTATAGACTAGGGATATGAGTGCCAGTTAGAATGTCTACCCATCCTGGGGCACCCATGCCCCTCTGCTCACTTAGCAAAGGTCAGCTTGTCTAACCAGCAAGTCAAGCAGTGTCAAATAGCGAGAAACCGAATGCATTGGAATGTTTGGTGAAATGAGGAAGCAGCGAAGCTAATTAGCCCAAGACATCCTTGGGTAAGCGATAGCTTTTGCGCCTCCTGGGAAGATGGTGATCATATTGACCCAGGGTATTTACCAGCTGGTTAGGGTGTGGCGTAAGTTTCGCATACATAGAGCGGGCTCTATCTCGCACAACATCCACAATATATGGAATGCCAGAATGAGTATGGAGAATATGGGGAGAAAATCTACGGTCAGTATCGTAGATCATCCTAAGGACCCTGTTCTGCACGACTAAGTTTGAAAAGTATAGAGACTTAGAAATGTACATATTCTGAGCACTCGAAGCAGCCCTACAGCTAACCTATTACCTTCTTCTTTTTCTTCATCTTCTTTTTCTTCTTCACTTCAAGGTTTAGGTTCATGTTGGACCTGTTCCAGTGCCCATTTCACTCTGTCTTCCAACATCTCGTTTTCCTGTTTGTTTATATCACATTGCTCAAGTTGGCAGTCTGTAGTTCGGCACCCTTTGTACATGTTCACACCATTTTCTGTTGTTTCTCTTTAGGTTCTCCAGCAATGGTTCCACCTCAAGTTTCTCCCGGATATCTGTGTTCTTCTTTTTATCTAGTATTGTACACTCTAGTACAATCTGGTACCTTAAATGCATATTAAGACATGTCATTTATATCAAATTTGCAACAATATAATGCAGCAAATTTAATAAAATTCAAGACACAAAAAATCTGATGTGTTGCACTCGCATCACTTTCTCTACTCTTGTACTGAATATTCCTCTATCTTCTTCATGTTAGTCGAGATAAACATTAATGCCAATTTTTTTTTTTTTTTTTTTTTTTTTTTTTTTTTTTTTTTGTAGGTGCAATGGGAATATGGGAATACAATAGCTTTGAGCGATAGCCCAATCTCTTAAAGCTGGTCACTATATGAAGGCTTTGAAATTCCGTTATCTTTGCACGGCCAAGAGATAAAAAGTTAATAAGAACCTTCCATTTCACAAATGTATAAGTGTTGCAAAACTCATACGAATAATATCACACAAGGAATATATCCGAAATGGTTCTCTCCTCAAAACAACTGTATTTGGACATAAATTGTGTGTGTTTTAACGAGATCTACATTTTCTGTATAGTATGATTTGGTCTATCTCTTACGGTTTAGCAATTATGCAAAAGTCACCAAGAGTAATAGGACTACGTGGGCTATAGCCAGAAAATTCAAAATATACATAATATACATTTCTTTTGCCATAAAGTATTTTAAACATGACGTTTTAATGAAAAATAGAGCAATTTTTGAGAAAATCAAAATTTTCAAAAGCATTTTACATGTAAAGGATAGTTTAGGGTGGGGAAATTTTCTTCAAAATCTTCGTGTCGCATGCTTAGCTACCAATTTTGGTTTTTAACCGACCTTTTGTTTTTGAGTTATGCTGTTGACAGACACGCGCGCGCACACACACTCACACACACTCACACAGACGCACACATACACACGTGGACCATTTTCTAAAAATGTTTTTGTTTTCACAGGTGTTGAAAACATATATTTCTGATGAATTCTCGACATCGAATTTTTGGGTCGAATATAATACTTTCCCTACTTAATATAGTAGTAGAGAAAGTAAAAATATAATTCCTGCAGAGCACTTCTGCAAGGTTTAAGAGTGAAATTCTGACATCTCTTGAGATTGGTAATTCTGGTAAACTGGGATACTAATGCTGTTTGTGCCGGCATTAATCTGAGCTTATTGCAGCCAAAATTTGAGATATTTCATTGATACAGAAACCTGGGAAGTGCATTCTGATGACAGATAACAGTGATATGACTTTAATGCTGTTTATGAGCTGCTTTCAACGAGCGGAGTGAAGTTAATCGGCACGATGTACATTAGTGTAGAGGAGAGAATGGTGGCTGCGTTAAACACCAGCCAAGGTCGGCAAATGCGTGTGAGTTGTGTGTTTTAAGCTGACTAGGTGACAGGATTTTACTACATGAATAGTAATGTACAGAGAGAATGCTCTACTAATTCTGTAACAGAACTGGTTACAATAGCACATGCTTTTATGTGACGTTCTTGGTGTTAGCAAAATCATCATACAACCAGTCTGCCATCATCAAACAGTTAATTTAGTACAACATTTTCCAATATGGATTTTCAGAGTTGTCTCCCTGATTTAGGCAGGAAAAGCGTTTCCTTTTGTAATACCCAAGGAATATGGCCATAATATAGAAATTGCAAATTTGAGTTCTCTGTGGTTTTAAGTTAAATCCCTTGGTCAATAAACCCAAATTAGTGGATATGTAGCAAAACAGTGTTGACATATATTGCCTTTGTGTGTGAAAATGTATATGTATGTACAAATAGAATTTAGGGAGGAAAATAATGAGGAAAAGGCGATATATGAGAGTCCAAGTTTACCAGAAAGAGGAAGGATGTGAACAAGAGTACAGAAACAGGAATGTATTCATACCTGAAAGGAAGTTTACAAAAGAGATGAAAATTCCAAGACTAAGCGACAGGCTCGCTTAATCGACAGACAGGCTCGCTTAATCGCAAGTTAAATGTGGCCAAATGCAAAAACCGAAGCCAAAAATGTAAAATTTTACTAGCGGAGAGAAACGAGTTAGTATTTTTGCATCGTAGGGGCAGTATGTACATATCTCTTGCTGGAATACAGATTGTACGGTTGTTCAAATTTCAGCTCTTCAAATTTAATGAAGGGGTGTCAGTTTATTTTGGTAAAACAGAGTACTTTAATTGGAACATGACGTGGAAGAAAAATGTTATAATTAAATTACTACTTCCCTTCCATGTTCCCCGTTATTGATACTCGGAAAGAAAGGGGGAAAAAGGGATGTAAATAATCTTACCACAAATGAATCCTGTTATTGATTGAAAAATTCGGTTCATTGCATTTCATTGGTTGAAAGTGTAATGTGAATTCAGACTGGAATTTAAAACGCGTGCATATCAAATGGGGATTCTTTAGACGGTAGGCTTATTTTGAAAGCGTTTGTGGTTCTACATTATCCAAAACATCCATGTTATTTTAATTTGAGGTATAAAAAACGATGCGGTGTTCCAACTGATCCGTCTTACAGGTGAGCCGATATCCCTTCGTGCGTTAAAGAAGTTGCAGAAGGCAACGGGGCAATTCCCATTAAACGGATAGTAGTGACCTGAGCGAACTTAGTTCTGCTCCTCTCGCTTATCAATAAAGACGAGCGATAAGAGGTAGTTTCCAAATTTGAATTGTGGCGTGTAGTCCATGGCAATAGACAGTAACAGTATAGAAACCGAAATGGTCTTAGAATGTTTTTCATTTCCGCTATAGAGTCTTTATTTTTCAGGAAATACTCACTTCTGTTTACGGTGCTATTGTCTAACATTACCCATTACAATATTGAACCTTTAGCAGTCATTTGTACAGAGAGTTCCTTATTAAACCCACAGTCCTTGCATATCAGCAAGCACACTCGTCTTGAGAACTTTTGCACCATGCCATCAGTGACTGAAATTACTTACTATGATGGTTATCAAAATCATTCGTCTAGAATTGGTCACCTAAGATAATGTAGGAAATTAATGTAATTTGTGAGTTAAAAGATAGGACTTAAGATTGATTCCTTGTACTACTTAGCTTTTGTATTTTATGCATGTATAGAATATAATGCTCGAAGGAAGCAAGGAAAAGATACGAACTATGTGATGGTTTATGTTTCAGGTATGTATCCGAGGTATCTAAGGACTTAGAAGGTATCTCGACCTAGAAGAGCCTTCAGAAGTTAAAATACTTAAGATGGTACGCTTTATCACGCCGCTTGACAGTCATAAGGTACGACAGTTCAACCTCAGAATTTTCTGGTTATAATTTTATTGAACAACTACACACATTTTTAGCGGAAAGTGGGTGATGGAGATAAATGCATCACAGGTTTGTTGATCAGTAAGAGAAACACAACTTCTTACTATGGAATTTTAAGTTATGCTTTCTTCAGTTTTTTTTCAATATAAAAATAAATTGCAGTATAAAATAAAGAACTTGATGGTAGCTAGAAGAACCTTTGGAAAATCATGGGGGCTTAAACCAAAGATGATGCTTT
Source organism: Tenodera sinensis (assembly GCA_030765045.1). Classification (NCBI taxonomy): domain Eukaryota; kingdom Metazoa; phylum Arthropoda; class Insecta; order Mantodea; family Mantidae; genus Tenodera; species Tenodera sinensis. The sequence goes on along the minus strand of CM060969.1, from coordinate 87,585,660 downwards.
GGCTATTTAAAGGAATTGTGAGACCCTTAATCACCTATGGATCACTGATATGGTGGCTGAAAAACAGGCAGCTAAAAAACTTGGCAGCGTCCAAAGATTAGCCTGTCTGTGTATGACGGGGGTTATGAGAAACACCCCATCAACCGCTATGGAAATTCTCCTTAACCTTCCATCCAGACGAAGATTCTCCTACAAAATATTTAGTCAAAGACGTATTGTCTCATACACAGGGCTATAAATCAAGTCAAGTCAATAAAATAAAGAAACGAAATAAATAGGTAGACCTTCATGAGTGCCCATTAAGCTGGTTTGCAGTACCAACTTCTGGCGCTGTGGTAAGTTTGGAGTGATTTCTTTCTGGGATAATTTCATTGGGCTAAAGTTTTGTAACTTCTTTCTCTTTTCTCTGTCACTTACAGGTGGCGAGTATAAGTATTATTGTATTCCATTAAAAATGTTAAGATTTGACCCAAAACTTGTAATTTTATAATGCTTCGATCTTACCTGAAGTCAAAATTACCTATCTTTTTTAGAAAGTTGAGAAAGTGGAATCGTTATAACACAAAACTGAAAAGTCGAATGAGTGCTAAAGTTTATGTTTGTGTCTAATAGTATACAATGTGAAAATATTAATAAAACTCTTCAACGGGAAGTATTGTATACAGGAAAATACTTCATTGGCTATTTTCTTAGAGGTTATCCTAAAGATTTTTATTGAAATATAATACAGGTTGGACTATGCTTTCCTAGCCGCTATTGGATTGAAACGACCTCGAAATGCTGCACTTTTTATTTATCCTTCACACGTGCCTTAAGCCATGGATCTATTTTAATTTAAGTTTTTTGAGACCCTTCTACTTCAAAATAATAGTTTGAAGTAGAACCAACTAACCCCGCGGCGCAACAGTCCTTTCCGGGCCAAAGCCTACCGCCCGGCCGCTGCGTCCCCCACCTCTGCACACATAGGCATCGTGAGTGAAGTGCAGTACTGGAAGGTGGAAAGTGGTCAGCGCCCTGGTCCCTCCCGGCCGGTATCGTATGCAGCTTTCGCATCCAGGAACCACTTACTTCTCGATCACGTAGGTAAACTCTTATTGGCCAGTCAGGGATCTAACGAGACTGAGTGCACCACGGACGAGGTCTCCCAGCGCGAGAAAATCCCCACCGGGAATCGAACCCTGTATGACTGTCTTATAATATATTAGTTTACATTAAGCTCAAATAACTTGGAAGCCACAACAGATAAAAAACTGCAGAAAAAGATATATGGAGACCATTAAAATAACGGCGTACTTTATTTCGTAGCGTCAACTATTTCCTTGATGTACCTATGTTTTGTTTAAGTGTAGGATTTTACTGAACATCTTTCAGAGTTTTTGTTTACCCTTCCCTTTTTCATTTGAATTTATTTGTTTATAGGACCAGAACATCAACCATTGACTGTTCTTTCCACATTTCACTAATATCATATTGCTTAGTTGTAAACCATTTCGATATACAATTTTATTGCGAAAAACATGTATGAAATTGCATTTCACAAAATTTGATGTGAATGTATAATACATAAGGAATGGATGGGATTTATAATCGGTAGATAAAACCACGTGAAGGCTTGCATATCAGGTATTTTTTTTCATCTGTGCGGCCTTAGGATAAATATCAGGTGTTCAATTTTTTGTTCTCCTCTGGGTATTTAAGCATTCCAATTTATTTAAACCGTTATGTTTATATAACTGCTTTTACCTTTCTCAGCTGCTGTGCAGATAAAGTGTTTATTCAATACAAACATTTGATATTGAGATTTCATTGGATATTCTCTTTTCTACCTAACCATAAACACAAATATTGTTTTAATAAAAGTGAGTAAATCGGTCAGCAGGATAATTGAAAAGCGAAAGGTTAGAGCTAATTTGAGCCTCTTTGAAGAATACTAGAACTAGGTCAGGGCTAGGGTGTTCGAGGAATAGGGTGTTTTACCTTCTAAACATACAGCTATCAGTGTAAGGCCGCTAGCGAGCTGCGCTCAGAGAGTACCAATTGTCCAGACAGAAATAAGCTTTGATGTATTTTATTCGAAAACCTTTTACATGAACAATTTTACATTGTCTTTTATATACTAAAAATTATTTTGAATAAATTATATGTGTGAGCTATACATACAGTGAAAGTATATCTTTACTTCTGTTTACAAGAATGTTACAATTCTTGTCACTAACCATTTGAGAATTGTTCAATATTATCTCTCGCACAATTTTCAATATTTTATTATAGGATTTGAAATAAGACCTCGTCTTTTATTTCTTCTCAGGAATTTGAGCCAAGAGAATGTAATACAGAACCTAACACTTAACCATTTTTTACTTTCTCTGCCATTTTCTTAGAGAGATTAGTGTACTCTACCCAGAAAGTCCCTGTGGTGATTCCGTGACATTACACCTTTCCACTGAATCTAAAACTTCTTTTTAGAAAAAAAACTGTGGGAGAGAGACGAGAGACATAGAAGAGAGCGTGTCTGTTTGTCCTTCCGTCAATGTATCTAAGAACAGATTGGAAAGGGTAGAGTGAGACTGAAAAATTGAATGCCATGACCGGGATTTGAACCACGGTTCTACCGGTTACCGTCCGGCTGCTCTAACTTCATATTGCAAGGATGTGACTAAGGTTTTCAAAAAGTCCTCTCCCCATACTAATCTTTACATGTAAAATGGTTAGTTTTTAATTTTTTCAAACATTTGTCTAAGGATATTGTGGAACGTGTAAGGCAGGCTGTTCCAAATCCACGAATCTGAGTACGAGCACGCGGAGCACGGCTGTAGAGGGAGTGGCGGCGAAGGATGATAGCCAACACGTCACTATGGGCAAAAGTGATAGCAACCCAATGATTCTCAGTTGCAATTCTGACCTAGTACTCACGGTATAATGACCGCAGCTTACCCCACAGGAGTGCCGTGCTGCATGTTGCAGGCTTACTCACACAAGGCGGCGAGTACGCCGCTGTTCACCGGCGAGCAGCTCGGTTGGAACAAATTGGTTACAGGCATTTGACAATAATATATATCAAGTTCACTGGGAATAGCCCATGAAGCATTTGCGATGGATATTTTATTTAATTAGTAAACCATTAATGATAAACAAAAACTTAGTTGATTAAAATGCAAGTGTCATTAAAACACACAGTTTACTTCAAATAACCTTCTTGTCTCAGCCATTCCCGGGATGTTGGTTAGCAGTTTGAATTTTTCAGTGCTTTTCCAATTTTTGAAGTCGCATTGAGTTGTTTCTCAAGAAGTCGTATGTTGGTTGTATAACTAAATACGTTGTGAAATTACGCTATAAAGGCCAGTGAAATAAATATAATTTGTGCTCACAAAATTTATTTGCATAACAGGAAATAGAACAGTAATGTTTAGCTATCTGTCGCCATTAACTTGTGTCTACCATATACTATAACTACTATAATTACAACACATACGAGTGAGGTTACGGTTGGAAGAGAAGGATATGTGGATGCATCACAATCATTTGTTAAACATTTAGCATTTTTGGTTTTTTGGGTCTTGCAATGCTCCGTCTCAAACCAAATGCTCCTTGTATTCAAAAGATTGGAAGGATACTGTCCTGGAAGTTTTATGTAACGAAACAGTAGCTGTCATTCCACCGACTGTGGTAGTTGACGGGATGTTAAACCAGAAACTATAGCTCGTTGTCTCATTTATCGCTCGAGTTAAATTAAAAATGACTCGGGATCACCCGGTGTGTGGTGAAAGTTTGACAGCAGTTTAACTTTGCGCCCCCTTTCCCTCTCTCCCGACCAGTTGCCCTGAACTGAACCAAATACGGCGAAATGGTCGTGAATTGTTTTCGGATGCAGAGATTCTCGCAGAAACGCTGAGGATCTGAGATCAGAATTGGCCAGATTTTTTAGGGCAATGGGTACTGTTGCGAGTGATAAAGGTTGTGTGCTCTCAGTGTAATTTTTTTGTTTCTTCAAACCAAAACTGCGTGCAGCTTGAAACCTGCTCCATTCACTGGTTAAAAACTGTTTTTTTTTTCGGGCCACGGCACAAAAGCAGTTTCAATGCTGCTGCCATTTTCCAAAGAATGCACTGTAAAGTCTTGCTAAATTACGCAGACGTGCTTTACTTCTCACAGCTTCTCACTTCTTTTCTTAATGTTGTGGTTAGTGATTGATGTACCTACTAAACTCTCCACCATGAAAATTCAAAAGTTAGTGTGCGAGATAAAATAGAATATTTGTGACTAGAGTATAGTGACAGTAATTAAGGCGTGAGTATATTTTATGAAACGAACGGTAATGGGTTTCATAATATTCACGTGAACATATTAATTGCTATTTAACTTAAGTTTCATACGACTATTAGTGCTCGACAATGTATCTATGTTTAAAACATTTGTAAAATTGTTAAATATTATACGCTGCATGTCATTGTCGATGGTGTCAGACATTTTAATCATGTATTCATAATTCGATTGTGCATATATAAATCGATAGTTGCATGTTCAACTACGAAATTATTGATTCTATTGTTATTTTGGCTTTAACATAATGATACAGAGATTATATAGGATGGAAGGGAAGTCATTACATTAATTTAGATCTCGGTATTTGGGACACATTTTGTATATTACGTTTTTGTCTCTGACCATTTCCGACGGAGACAGTTTAGTTTTGTCAAAAACAAGCTGGCAACACTGCAGATTGTGTGGGTGTCACTTTCACTAGGTCAGTATTAAACGACCACCGCAGTTTGATGTCTCGCGAACGTAAACAAATACCTTGCCGTTTCCTTCCATATTTACTGTGCGAGTGTAGGCCAATCAGAACCGTCAGCTCCGAAAACAATACACGACCAGCAAGCGACCAAACTGTTTACATCCAGAAACCGGTTTAAATCCCTGACCAATCTCAACGCAAGGTTGTCGAGTTACTTCACGTCTGAAATAGCTGCTTGGAGTATTCCTTCAATTCTTTTAAGTGGTTCATTATTTCGAAACTCTGTGTGATGTTCCATAATTACTACCGAAGCTATGTCAGAAATAAGTTACTCTACACATCTTAAAAGTAACAAAATGCTATCTTCGTACATTCATGTGGAATTACGCATCAAATTTGGATAAAACACCATTTGTTTTATCGAAATCAGCTGATCAAAATTTTTGACCAAATATTTTGGCTGTGCAGATGTAGGGAAGACATTTCCTGTTTTCTCCCCGATCTTTGTTTCTTATATCTAAATGTACTGCTGCAGTAAAACGATCTAACAAGGAAATGAAACACGAGCTGAGAGTTTCACTAATACAGAATTGTTAATTATGTTCTTATGCCACAAACAGAAGCGTACCGGCATCTCACAAGAGGCCGTCGTTTGTTTAGGCTTGATTTCAGGCCTTGATGGAAGTTGGTGTTTTAGCGAGGAACGAGAACGTGCTGCTGCTATTCGTGGAAACTGTCAGTAATGTAATTAACCTGCATTACCAGCGAATGTTACGTGCAACGTACAGCAAAATATGCTCGTGACGCAGAATCAAGCGTAACAGGGGAAGCACAAATACTGCACACTTCCAACAAGGAAATGCCTGCGGGGGTTTCCTGCTCTCTGAAGGGGAAAGGGGAAAAGAGTAGCACATGACAGGTCACAATGATGTCATAAATACCTGTAATATCTACATTAACCGCTGCGTACCTTTCACAAAAATGTTGCTCTAAGGAATGACATTAACAACTCCAGCGTTTGCTGAGAAAGACTATCGCTAGCGTTTCAAAATATCAACAGGGCTTATGTCTCTTGAAAAGACATACACTTTTGTACTATACCTTCACGGGCCTTACTTTAGGTAGCAATATAAACAAAGTGCAAGATTGTATTCCTCCGCGAGCCCCTATTTTTAGCAGAAATAAGGCGCGACTTAACATGTGCGTTATGTGAACTGTATGTGGTTTCTAGCTTTTGCACTTCGTGTTGCATAGTAGCACCCACCACTGCCATCTAGCGGATTTTGTTTTCAGTTATAGAACCAAGTGAAGATGCGGATATATTCTACACTCTTACGTAAAATAAAGAATAAAACAGTTTATAGACATCATTTTGAATAAATTGTATGTTCATTTCCTTAAATGGATATGTGCAAATGCATTTCGTATCGCAGTTAAATGTATTAATAACATCGAATTTGTATATTAATGTATTCCATTTATTCTTGTTAGAAGATTTTGTGAATAATTCTTGTAGTTATTTTAAATTTAACGCCATTTTACATGTTAGTTAACGGACTATACTTTCATTTGCTCCTGTTGACACGGAAGTTGTGCGGTTCCATCGACCAGTTAATCATATAGCACCACATACTCGTGAAAGGAATACAATAGCTGCAATGTAGATCACTCATCCCTTAATCTAAACGTACGAATCTAGTAGTTGGAGAAAAAACATTTGCTAGGGTATCCCAATTTAAATATCTATATACTCTTTTAAACGATAAGAATAATTTGAATGAGTGCATAAAAGAAAGAATTCAAAGTGGCAATGTAGCTTATTATGCTAATTTACAACTATTAAAAGTATACTCATTAGTAGAGGGACAAAACACAAGATCTATAAAACATTAATAAGACCAATAGTAACATATGCTGCAGAAACATGGACTCTGAACAATCCAGATGAGAAAATACTATGAAGATTTTAAAGGAAACTACTGAGAAGGGTATTTGGACAAGTACAGAGTAAAGAGCAATGGAGAATAAGATACTATGAGCTAGTTGAACTAATAAGTAAGCAAAATATTTCGAGGTTTATAAAGGCACAAAGAGTAATACAGCTAGGACATATTGAGCGAATGACAGAAGATAGAATCCAAAAATAATATTGAAAGCAAGGTTGTTTGCTAGAAGAAACATTTGATGTGTTGCACTCACATTACTTTCTCTATTCTTGTACTAACCATTCTTACAAACTCTTATTCCTATACCTTCTTCGTGTTAGTTGAGTTAAAGATTTACAGAAATTATCTTATTGCTTATTTCCTTGTAGGTACAAGGGGAATGTTAGAATACAGTAGGCTTTGTGCGATAGTCAAATCTTTTAAAGCTTTGAGATTCTGTTCTCCTTGCCCACTTAATATATAAAAAATGAACAACGATGAATTTCACGAAAGTTTTAAGTTTTCCGAAACTCACACACATAACAAGGAATATGTCCGAAGTGGTTCACTCTACAAGAAAATTTATTTGGTCATAAATTGTGTATTTTAGCAAGATCTACATTTTTGTGAAGGCTGGGACATGCCTCCTGCATTCCATTGTAGAATTCTTAAAGTATTGGAATTGTTGTGATGAAATTTGCCTAAAGATGTCCCCACCCGTGGATCCGATTGGGGGACAGTTTTAACTCCGGGATGTTTATCTTTAGGACTCATATTCATGTATGTGGCTTTCATGTAACTGTTTTCTTAACGGGCACCAGTTTTACAATGTGGCAGTTACATCACCCGACTTAAACCCCCATTTTGCTTGATCATTAAAAAATTTTCTCATTCATACCTACAAGAAATAGAAACAAATGCCAAAGATAAAAAATGGATTACACTACTTTCCAACCCAGATATAATCCCCCAGAGACCAAGGAAAACAGCGGTTGCAGCCTTCCGACTATTGGCAAATCACGACTGCTTAGCAAGTCATCTCTACAGAATAGGTATCTCAGCTTCACCAATATGTCTCCTGTGTAACGATCCAGCAGAAATGAACGAAGACCACTTGAAGACCTGTGAAGCATTAAGATCAGAAGAAACTACAGTTCAAAAGTATTGGAAAGCACGAATGCTAATGGCTTCATTGCCAGATGCAAGGCACTTGAAAACAACAGCAACAACAACATTTTTGTACAGTACGATTTGCTCTATCTCTAACGGTTTACCAGTTATGCAAAAGTCGTCCAGAGTAAATACGACTACAGGGGCTATAACCAGAAAGTTTAAGATATACATTTCAGTTGGCATAAAAATATCTCAAACATATGACTTTTAATCAAAATCGTTAAAGCCATTTTCAAGAAAATAAAAATTTTCGAACAATTTTCCATGTAAAGGGTAGTTTAGGGTGAGGCTATTTTCTTCAAAATCTTCGTGTCGTATGCTTGAAAGACATTGAACTTAAATACCAACTTTGGTTTTTAACCTACTTTTCGTTTTTGAGTTATGCTGTCCACAGACACACAGACAGACTGACACACACACACACACACACACACACACACACACACACACACACACACACACACACACACACACACATGGACGTTTTTCTAAAAATGCTTTTTTGGATTCAGGGGTCTCAAAGCATATATTTCCGGTGAAATATCGACATCTCCCCCTCCTCCTCATCATCATCATCATCACCACTATTAATTATTTGAATAGCGAGACTGGGATATTCGGCTAAACAGTGGAATTTATGGATCAGAATTTTGACCGTAGAGCCATTCCGTGTGGTCGACTGTGGCATGTGCGTTACATTTTCAACAAATTTGTTTTCTCTGGGCTTGTTGTGGTAAACGTTCCGCCGATTTTTTGGGGTTTACGGTGCAAGCTCATTCAACACATCTATCATATCACATCATACACATGACATTCTCTACTCACTGTTGTATAAAGTATTCTCAACAGCGTTTATTCTTCTATTTACTTGTGTTAATAAATGTTTGTAGAAATGGTTCTACTACATATTTTGTTATAGGAATACTGAAAATAAGAGAATATATCCATAAAAATTTTACATAAATTAACAAGATGTAAAATTTTTTGTCTGTATGTATGTGTATCCCTTATGGCTTACCAGTTATGCAAGTCCATCTGAACGAAGAGGACTATAAACGCTATTTCCAGAAAGTTTAAAGTATATAGTTCGCTTTGATGAAATTATCTTAAATATATGGCTTTTTAATATAGATCACTTGAGCTATTTTTGAGAAACTCAAAACTGTCGAAAATAGTTCACGTAAAGTGTACTTTGGGATGGAGGAATTTTCTTGAAAATCTCCATATCACATTCTCGTAAGATACTAATCTGAAATACTTCGTTTGGTACTTTACCGACTTTTCGTTTATGAGTTATGCTGCTCACAGACACACACGAAATACATTCACAAGTGTCATTTTCTAGAATGATAATTTTAGGATTCAGAGAACCTCAAAACGTGTATTTACAGTGAAAATACGATACATAATGTTTGGGTGGAACGAAATGCTTCTACTTACTATGCACATTGTAGAGAAGGCAATATATAATAATAATAATAATAATAATAATAATAATAATAATAATAATAATAATAATAATAATAATAATAATAATAATAATAATAATAATAATAATAATAATAATAATAATAATAATAATAATAATAATAATAATAATAATAATAATAATAATAATAATAATAATAATAATAATAATAATAATAATAATAATAATAATAATAATAATAATAATAATAATAATAATAATAATAATAATAATAATAATAATAATAATAATAATAATAATAATAATAATAATAATAATAATAATAATAATAATAATAATAATAATAATAATAATAATAATAATAATAATAATAATAATAATAATAATAATAATAATAATAATAATAATAATAATAATAATAATAATAATAATAATAATAATAATAATAATAATAATAATAATAATAATAATAATAATAATAATAATAATAATAATAATAATAATAATAATAATAATAATAATAATAATAATAATAATAATAATAATAATAATAATAATAATAATAATAATAATAATAATAATAATAATAATAATAATAATAATAATAATAATAATAATAATAATAATAATAATAATAATAATAATAATAATAATAATAATAATAATAATAATGGTGGTGGTGGTGGTGGTGGTGGTGGTAGTAATAATAATAGTAATAATAATAGTAATAATAATAGTAATAATAATAGTAATAATAATAGTAATAATAATAGTAATAATAATAGTAATAATAATAGTAATAAAAATAATAATAATAGTAATAATAATAGTAATAAAAATAATAATAATAGTAATAATAATAGTAATAAAAATAATAATAATAGTAATAAAAATAATAATAATAGTAATAAAAATAATAATAATAGTAATAAAAATAATAATAATAGTAATAAAAATAATAATAATAGTAATAAAAATAATAATAATAGTAATAAAAATAATAATAATAGTAATAATAGTAGTAATAATAGTAATAATAGTAGTAATAATAGTAGTAATAGTAGTAATAATAGTAGTAATAATAGTAATAATAGTAGTAATAATATCATCATAATATATTATATAATATATATTATTATTAAGGTAGCGTCATGCAGGATATAGGGGTATTTGTATGGATGCACCCGTTCCTTAACGACCACATTCCAAGAAGTTGTAAAACTGCCCGTCATCCTTCCGCTGCTAATGACATGAACATAATAAAGAGGGTCCTCTCAGTATACTCTTAATGAAAGGATCTGCGCTTGTCAAGTCGCTTAAGTACTGTTGTGCATTCAGCGTGTCTAAAAGGTAGTGGGATGACGAAGGCCGTTGAAGCACGAGGATTAGTATACGTGCAGATAATTTGATAATTGGTATGTTAATTGGCATTGACGTCAGTGTATTAGTTGTTCCTTCTGTTCGTCAAACAATTTTCTCACAATGAAATCACATAATTTACTAGTTAATGTTTTTTTGCGGAGCCGTTATTTCATCACGAAATGATCAACGCCTGTCAGTACAGACCACCCGGTTGCTTCCACGTTTTCATACCTTCAATTCCAGACTTGCTGGACCAGGTAGTCTGGTGTCATTGGCCTTGCAGATAGCTCGTTCTGCTTCCCTCATCACAAGAGTCCAATTCGGGGTAAATAGACAGCTATAGTTTGTAAATGCATGCGTGGTTGGAACCTGCTCTTATTAACTAAACTGATTCATCTGTGAATGAAGTAAACTTTCGTGTAATGTTCATTATACTGTCCTGGGTTACCAATAGTATAGGGAGTTCCCATAAGCACATAAAGAGCATTCCGCAAGTTTAATGAAGCAGACATTCCTTGATCATAATGGTTCTTTATTATCCAGCTAGTAAAACTGGTTTTTATTTTACAAGCACGAAGAAATATTTATGAAAGAGACTAAAGACCGAGTTTAACAATCCTAAGAGCAAAATAAAATAACTTATTATGATATAGGTCACCATATGTACTCGTACTATAGTCACGTTGGCGTGGAGCGTCTATATAATGTTAAGGGCCGAGCTTCCGTGCTGGAAGCACTTATGTTTGATGTTCAATGGCTGACGGTTGCGATTCTTGTGAATTTTGAGTGTGTAATTGTGAATTGGTGTAATTGAGGCAAGTAAGAAAGGAATCAAATAATAAAAGACAGCCCTGAATATTAAACCATAAATTGTTTACCTGAAAGTTGTGTGGAGATAGCAGTATACAGTCGGACATGCGCAATTTGTGAACTCTGTTTGGCCTCCCTTGTTGCTTGACCCTCATGTCATCAGTTATGATTATTAAGAAAATCATAACACATTTTCGCTGTGATTATTACTTTCTCTACTGTTAAGTTCAAGGAACTATTGTATTCCACCCAAAAATTCGATGTCGAGATTTCACTGTAAATCTTATATATTTAAACGAGCAATTCTTGTACGAGATATAAATACATTTATTC